>JAWWES010000042.1:7496725-7767479 GCA_035583135.1 Lophotriccus pileatus
AGGCTATAGAATACACAGGTTTGGGTTACACCCATCCAGTGATGAATTGGTCCCAGCTGTTCTAACTAGGACAGCTTCTAATACAGCTAAGTGTAAAAATGAGCAGAACGGTCTTGCCCTCTTCTTCATATGAAGTATTAAAATATGAGGCTTTATATAGTTAAGCCAGGGGGGAATTTGAATTTATTGGAATAAATCTCTCTTCCTCTTTCTGTGTGGACGTTTGCAAGGTTCTGGTGGGTCATTTGTAGCAGTGTAGGGTCTGAAATCCTTTCCAGTGAAACCTGATTAAATCAAGAGAACCCCTTTAAACAAGTATAAGCATCAAAAGAAGACAAGGAGGGGTAGGGATTTTGCTCTCCTGTGCACCTGATAAAACCTTTTCTTCCATGTAGGACTCATAAGTGACAGAGGAGCCATCAGGGGCAAGAATTTAATGGCTTTGGTTAATGCTAGGGGAAAAATGGTTTCTGGTCCACCTCTGCTTATAGATGGTTTTGTTTTCCTGAGCTCCTGATTTCCTGGAGAATTTCTCAGGAATTTCCATTTCCTTTCCACTTCCTTTCCACAGAAGGAAAGGCAAGTTAAGGAGGCTCAATTTACTGGTTGTTAAGCCCGTTGAGGCTTTCAGATGCTTTTCTCGAGACAAGGATACTGTGAAGAGCAAGTCATTGTAGCATTTCACGCTCTGACAAGGCCCAGTGAAGCCCTGGTGGTGTTAATGGAATGGTTTCTGTGGTGACCTTCAGTGTTTGTAGGTGCCTGGGCTGCTTAGAGCACAGGCTGTTTAACAAGTGTGAGTGTTCCAAGCACAGGGAATGCTTGGAGACTGAGCAGGATCCATTAATGTCTGTGAGGCCAGGACTGATTCAGTGTTAGTCTCCCATGAATCAGTTGAGCCATGGATTTTCTGAATATAAGAGACATAGACCTGGGCTGTAAATCTGAGCACTATTTCAGTGCAGTACCATAAATATGGCATTTCAGGAATCTGAATGTCATGCTGCAGTACGTTTTTGAACCACTGACAACTTTTCTTCCCAGATGCTTTACCTGAAAGCTCTGATCGCTGCACTGGAGAAGAGCCGAGGTCATTTCTCCAGCTTGCTTTGCTTGCTGTTGGAGAAATTAATTAGCCTTCAATTAGAATTCATGAACAGCATCTGTGCAGAGTAGATTCTTGTTAGCACTTGTCTCATAATTTGTATAATAATGTGTTTTTGTGTGGTCTCTTAAAAAAAAGAATACAAAAAGTAGAACTCCAAGGACTAAAAAGCCATTGTAATTACAGTTCAAGGATTTGATGCATAATTACATAAAACTTTCATAGCCCCCTTTATGAAAATTTTAGACTAACTCCGTTGTTTATGAACTTTAAGGAATGAATGGATTCCTGCAAGGTAGAAGCATTTGTGCCATTTTGGGCAATTACTTGGGAATGCTTTGCTTTGGAAGACTGTATGTAAGCAGTGCTGTAAACTTACAGTCTTAATGCACTAAGGATCATTTAATTAGAAAGGCCGAGGTCAGCAGCACTTTCTACACTTGTGTAGTAAACGGGATTTCTTTAGCCTCTAAAATGAAGCAGAATGTTTGTCTTGCTGATATTGGCTTGTCCTATTGATTTACTTTTTTCTTCCAGAGTGACTTACATAAGGGTTATTTGTTTTATCTTAGATACACTTAATAGTCACCATTAATACTTAAATGGCCAAATATCATCTTGTACCATGGAACAAAGGGTGAAGACAATATATCCTGTTCCTGAATGACTTGTACCACTGTGGGGCAAAATGCTTTGCCTTTATTCTTAAAGTCCTTGAAGTAGGTGATCCTTCACTCTTTTAGGTGAAGGATTATAATTTTTAATTCAAAGGGCTTTCACACAAGGTATTTCCTGATGTGCTTTTTCCTTGCTTAATCCAGTTCAGCGGTAAGTTGTTATGCAAACACTTTGTTGATCTTGCTGTGATAGCCAGCAGGTTCATCATTGGTGAGCCTTGCTGGAAAATCTTTGGAGGAGTGTCTTGTGTTCTAGTTCTAAGTTGAACACTTTTAAACACTTTTTTAAGGTAGAAATTGCAATGGAAGGCTTAACCTTTTTTTCCCCCCTTTTCAAAGTAAGACACAGTGTTGAGAAAAGTAGTGGGGGAGGTCTCTTGCAGGTAATGTCCGCTTTTACAAACACAAATTGTGCCGTGGGTTATCAGCCCAGTACTCTGAAAGTCTGACTAGTGGTGCCTTGATGGCATAGACTGAGAAATCAAAAATAAGGATGGTTCAACTACCTCATGTTTGTCTAGGACCAGAAATGGTGCATATATGAAGTTTTTGTGTTTCAGGTGATACTCAGCCATTCACGGTCACGTCTGACCCTGCATCTCTCATCCTGGTGGTTGTCTGTAGTCCCCACAAACCTCATCTGTGTAACTAAAGCTTTCTTGGCCTCTTCCACAGAGAGAGTTCTAGAACTGAGCGGCTGCCAAGCAGCCTTTGTTTCCCAGCGATAGGAGAATAACTTCTCTCTTTGTAAATGAGAACATTTAATGAAGTGAAAACGCAGTGGAGAGAAAAACCATTTAAGCCTCCTTTGAGCAAGGGCTGCTGAGGAGCTGCAGTGCTGGGAAAAGGTCATTGCAAAAAGCAAAGTGTAACTGTGCTGCTGGGACTGGCTGGTACTGTGTCCTTGGAGGACTGTTCTTCCTCCCAGAACTGGCTTCAGAGGGGGGTTTCTTTCCAGAGAGCTGACTCCCTCTATATTCAACATGTTTGTTCTTTCCCAAGCTGCAGTCTGGTTCACGTTCCTGTTGCTGGTGCCTGGGAGTGTTACCTTACCAAAAAAACCTATTTCTAGAGCTTTTTGAGGTATATCCGCTCTAACCATCTGTTTTCTTCCACACACACCCCCGAGCCGATCACTGCCATGTGAGCTCACATCCCTCAGACACTGGCAGTGAGATCACACTGCCTTGTGCAAGTGGAATGATTTTTAAATGTATGGTTGGATTATAAGGAGAGAGGTAGAGAGCTCTGAACGGCAGCATGTCTGTGAGAGTTAATCCAGAATTGTTCCTTTCCAAATGCAGCTGCCAAGAATTTGAAACCTCTTGGTTGCCCTCCCATGAGCCAATGCTTTTCCTATTGATCTGCAGTGCTCTAATGCAGGGGGAGGAAGGGATATAGTGCAGGAATGCAGGAATGATCAAGCTGCTGGAATGCAGCCTGTCGGGCCAGGGCAGCATCCTGCTGGAGTGACCCTTCTTGTTTCTTGTGTGTTTATGAATAATTCACAAGTCCCACGTACTGCAAGTGTATAGGATTAGTGCCCACACATAGGCAGGTGCTGCAGGCAGGGATTTAAAGTTGGGATGTGGCACACATCGAGTTCTACAGACTAGACTGGATTGTCAGGATGAATCTGCTCATGGGTTCTCTTGAGGTGCCCTTGGAGAATGTTGTGCTGTTCTTGGAAGGTCACTGTCCTAGCCATTTTGATCAGAAAACATCCAAAGAGAAATAAAACATCTTAAGAGCTTGATTCATGCAATTAAGGTGTATAAAACACTCAATATGCTTCATTTTTTGAACGGTGACTGAAATTCCTGCTTATTCACTGCTTATTTTCAGATAGAATTTCTCTTTGGAGGATTCAGCTACTAGAACAGCATAGCATCAGATTGCTTGCAAGATTTTTATTCTTTTTTCTTCTTTTCAGTATAGAAGGTAGTTTTGAGTCATCTAATGGAAATAGGGAACAATCCCTATCCCTGAAGGCAGGAGACTGGGAATGTGTTAATCTGGCCAGAGAAGCTGAGTAATTTATTTGCATAAATGACTGACTTTTCCCACTGAAGGGCTGAACACATCAAGGTATTTTATTAGCCCTGGGCATGGCTTGAGAAGCAAAAAGCCAGAAGTCTTTGGTCCTCCTGAAGACTGGTTTGGGGTCAGACCTAGATGCTGTTTTAGAGGTGGCATTATTCCTGATAGTAGATTTCCAAAATCTAAGGGCAGCAGCAGCAGCAAGTACAATTCCCTTGGTTATGGAAAACGACTGCAATGGGTTTAAAATAGTCTGACTTCTGAAATGCTTTCATGTCTTTAAACACAGCTGAAATACTAGCAAAGATAAAAGTGGAATAAATCCTGTTATTTTGACTCTCCTCTGAGCATGAGTTGCTCAGGGAAGCAGTTGGAAAAGAAGCTTTATTACAGTGCTGTTTTGGTTGAAATTATGCCTGTCAGTGCTCTTGCTGTTAACGTGCATTAAGAAAGTTAAATTTGCAGTTCAAGCTGCTTTGCACAGACTGTGTTTTTCTTGATGCACAATGCAGCTTTGAATATGTCAGAGTACACAAATGTTCCAGAGGCTGGTGGGAAGCTGTAAAAAGTACATTATTGGGGAACTGCAGAATTGCAGGCTTAAAATCATTTTTTAACAGATCTGCACACATGTGTCTCTCTCTCAGCCAAAGAGATGCTGCAGCTTCTCATGTCAAGCCCAGCAGCATCTGTGGAGGTTTTTGAGTGAGCACATCTGGGCTTTTTACTTGTGCTCCATATCAGGATCTGCACACGCTGTATGTGTTATCTGGGACAGGAAAAAACGGTCCTTGCAACACCATTTTGAGGTGCATTGAGTCCTACAGCAACAGCTTTTCACTCTTGCATGGAGTCCTTCAGGGTCTGCTGCAGTTCCTTTGCTTTTGAGGAACTAATTTGTCTTTTGTGATTGTATTTATAGAGCAAAATTGGGATCCTGAGACAAAGGTGGGGAATATCTAATGATTTTATTTGTAAAGAGAGACCTCTCTGCCCTTGATTAACCACAACTCCATCACACAGAGAATGTGCAGCACTTTATAATATATTCTGCTTTATCAGGCTGCTGGAGGAATACTGGATAACACAGCTCAGGTATTCCTGTCTGCAGAGCTGGATTTGAGGCAAAACTTCTGCTTCAAAACACTTCAGCAATGCAGCAAAACCCCTTCAGTTCTCTTAGAAAACAAAAGCAACGTTTGATCTTTCTTTAATCTTCTCGTGCTCTTTCAACAGCCTCAGTCTTGGTGATGCATGTGCTGCCCTGACTCACGTGTCAGGGCTGTGTTGTACCACAAATTACAGGTTTCCTTCCTGGGCTGTGTTGGTCCGTGGTGAAGGAGCATCTGTCAGTGTCCTGAAGTCTTTAGCAGCGTTTCCTTGCCCAGCACTGTCTGACACAGGTGGAAGACACAACTGTGCTTGAATCAGATGGAATATTTTAATGTGGCCGTGGTTCACTCTAATCACTTTTTATTCAAATGGTGAATTATTCTGAGAAGTGATGCATTGCAAGAACATATTGGCAATGGTACATAAAAAAAACCCCAGACTAATTTAAGAGTCCAATAAAATTGACTGTGAACAGCTTTAAATGCTCTGTGTGCATGTTCTTTAGGGAGGAAGAATCCTGTGTCGCTGTTAATCTCTTTGGAACCTTCAAGTAGTTTTCTGTAAGTGTTCAGCTTGCCAGCTTTTGGCAGATAATTATTTTGTTCTCTTCCAAATTGAACACATTCGGTTCAGTCTTCCCATTCAGAACAACAAATTCTTCTTGGGCATTTCTTTGTTCACAGTTCAATAAACGCTCAGGAGCAGGTAATGTTCTGATTTGCAAGCGTTCACCGGGCAAATGGGAAGTGTTTTGAGAACTAAGGGGGGAAAAACATCAATATGTGCAATGAAGAAGACTTGCAAAAAGGCTTGGCAGAGAGGAGGATGTTCAGATGAGGAAAATTCAATGTCATCCAAATGTAATACATCCAAATGTAATAGTGAGAAAACTGTTAGATATGTACTGCCCCTGCTCTCCTGTCTATAAAAAATCGTTGTAACATGAGGTCCTCAGATAAAACAAAAGTATTAAATGAAGCAATCTGAAAACCAGAAGTACTTCTCAGTTTTGTTTCTTCTGGAAATCTTTTCTCTGTCTGACTTAGGACAACATTTAACTTCAGTCGTTGCAGTGAAAATAGGGATTAATTTAGAAAGAATGCTGAGACTTGTTCAGTGAGAGGGCTGAGGTACTAAAATGTACAGCCTTCTGTCCAGAACAAGAGCCTTATAAAAGAAATTAAGAAACTTTTTTGCTGTGCTAATAGGACCAAAGAAGGAAGAAACTTCTTATACCACGTTAATAGGAGCCATCCTCCCTTTGTGCTAGAGCTGTGAGAGGTTTTTTTCCCCACTAAGGCTCTGTCACTTCTATTGTGCACACATCCCTGAGCCCAGAAATTATTGCTGCTCTTCGTTTAAACAAAACCAGCTGTGCACAGATGAAGTCTGAAGAAGGGACTCTGTGTCCCCCTGCCCTAGTTGTGCTTCTGGGGCCTTACAGAGGAGCTTTATGAACTTGGGACAGTCATGCTGCAAAAATGGATTAAAAATATGCACGAGGGAAAAAAGCCAGCACTGTTTTAGTGCCTTGCCCCGCTGTCACCATAGTAACACTGCCTTCAAACTAGGTTTGAACACTGGTAATAAACTGAAGTATTTTAATTGTTCTAAAGGGAGAATTAAGAGACCTTTTTTCGTCCAGGCCCACCATTGCATACTTTGTGCAGCTGCTGCTTATTTTGTTCCACACCCTCTCCCTGTTGGTGCTGCAGCCCAGCTGTATTCAGAGCAGTTAAAATCATGGAAAAGGGTGGATATTTTAGCTCTTTTTAAAGAGTTGTTTCATGGTGTCCTCTCAGATTTATTTTATTTAATCTTTCTTCTGCATTGGGACACCTTGCAAAATCCTATTCACCAAAGTCAATGAGGTTCTGGTAACAGGAAAAATGAAGTAATTCAGGATGTGGAAAGCAGGCTAAAGAATCAGTTGCTTAAGAAAAAAAAGCCCAAGAGAAGTAGAGCTGTAGTAGTGACTGGGAAAAAAAAAGGAAAAAAATAACAGTTGTGTTGTTTTCTATAGCCACAGGAGTTCTAAAGCTAAAATTCAATGAGTTTACTAATGGGGATATCACCCGTTTTCCTCTTACCTTTTTTACTGATCCCAGATTTGTCACTATCCTGTCTGTGTCTGATTTAATACTGTTTTCTCTCTGTGTGTCAAGTATTTAGGAGATAACTTATTTAAATGGCTTTATTCTTCCACCAGAATCAAAGCTGTTGCTAGCTCTGCATTATTGCAAAAGCTTTACATTTTCAGAAGCATGAAAGGGCCTCATTGTATTGCAAAGACTGACTGACTGTTGTTGGACAAAACTGTGAGCTGATAAACTGCAGTGAAATCATTATGAACACTCTGCACAGGGAGCCTGAGAGCTCTATTAGCTTAAGAAATAGCTTTTGAAATGTTTTTATTAGACCTTTGGGAGCTGTAAGAAAATCCCCCTGGACAGCTTGGAGAAACACTGGTAATTAGCATGTGGGTTTTTTTTTTAATCCTACATATAATTGTTTTGTACTGTGGTATTTTAGAACCAGAGGGTCTTATTTTCCTGTTACTGCTGACAAGAGGGTTGTCGCTGCACAGAACGAACAACTTCCTTTTTCGGAGGGAGGGGAGAAATGAGGTATTTTGTGTGTTTTAAAAACTCTTTTACTGCAAAGGAGTGTATTAATAAATGCATTGCTTGGAATACACTGTGACTCTCAGCTGGAACATGGACTCAGTAAAGCTCAGCCTCTTCCACAGAAGCTCTGAAGGGCATTGAGGCTCCAAATGCTGGTGACATCAGTGAAGGAATTCTACGCGCACCCTTGGGGATGAATTGTGACCGTCGTTTGTTTTCTTCTCTTTCCATCTGCGTAGGCATATGAAAGAAGGTTTCCTACGTGTCCTCTGATCCCTATGTTTGTAGCCAGTGACACTGTGAGTGAGTACAAGAGCGAGGATGAGGCCATCCATGTGATTGAGCGGCGCTGCAAGCTGGACATCGATGCACCGCGGCTCCTGAAAAAGGTGATGAGCTTTTCAGTACCCATTTTATACTTCTGGATGAATCCTTTCCCATGAGTACTGTAGCTTAACACAATCTTCCTTCTCTTCCTCAGATTGCAGGAGTGGATTATGTCTACTTTGTCCAGAAGAACTCTTTGAACAGACGAGAGAGGACTTTGCATATAGAAGCCTACAATGAAACCTTCTCTAATAGAGTCATCATTAACGAGCACTGCTCTTACACAGTGAGTAACAGGCTCTTGGTGGTGCCACAGATGGAGCTAGATGAGATTTCAGGACTCACAAGCAGAAGTTGGGTTGTTCTTGGCTTTTGCCTTGCAAGAAAAAATAACCAGCACGCTGCCATGAGTGATAATTGTTGTCAGAGTTAAATGTGACACGCTTGCTTGAAGAACTGAGACACGTTTGGCACCCTCTTGCTTGAGCATCTTCTCAGAGAGAGCAGAACACAACAGTTTGCTGTGTTTGACAGCTCTGTTTAGGCAAATCTGTGGTCTGTAACAGCAGTGTGGGACTTGGTGAGGCTGATGACACCCTGACAGAACTGTCAAAGGAAAGTTCAGCAGAGCTTGTTTGCCTTCTGCTCGGCTCAGGCAGAAGTTCATCGAGTCAGTTATGTATTAACCTATTTTTTTTCATTGTTCTTGGTCTTCAGAGCAAACGTTTCTTGATCCAGAGGAGTCTGGTGGCATGCCTACTGCTCTGCTCTGGTCATGGTTTATTCCTGAATGGCTTAGCCTGTGCCCATAGGCACTTAAAGCACATGCTATAGCAATAGAACTTCAAATTGATGTTAAAGGTCAGATCAAAGCTAACAAATGTAACTAATTTATCTCTATTGCAGCATTCCTTTTATGTACAGGTCATAACATTTTCTGTTGTGTACAGACCTGTGGTTAAAAGATCACTGGATGTCAAACCCACTTGACGCTGTTATCTGATTTTTTTAATTTATTTTTATTTCTGCCATGATTTCCAAGGCAAGTTTAAAAACGCTTTTCCCCTACAGTTTTGCTGTGAAAACTCTGTTTAAACAGGGGAAATGCTGTACAGAAAAGTGCATGTGGTAAATATGTACAGAACACAACACTTCTTGCTCTGGTTCTACTCAATTAAGAAATTACCAGGTAAAACCAGATTTTTAATGGAAGAATAAATTGTTTCTAAAAGTTCATTCTTACTGAAGGTAATTGATAATTGAATTTAGGAAAGTACAGGAAGATTCTTACATGATCTTATTATTATTTGTACTTACTTAGTCTGTACAAGCTATTCTTGTATCTCCTGTTCCATAAAGCAGAAGAAGCAAAAGAAGGGAAGGTATTTTTTTTCTGTAGTTGTCTCCTTATAAAGTGTTGATAGTGTTCCAAGTCAATTTTAGCATGTTTTGAGGGGGAAGGGAACCCTAAGGCATCAGGACAGCCGCATGCTCAGAAATCCAGCATTTTTGTAAGGACAGATTCAGAGCCCAGCCCTGAAATGGCTCAAACAAGTCTGTTTTTGAACTGAGGAGAGTTTAGAAAACAGATTTTCATAAAAATATCAGCATCAGTCATAGAATTTAGGTTGGAAAAAACCTTTAAGGTCAAGTCCAGCTATAAGTAATGACGTGTCCATTTCAGGATGATCTCAGCAAACCATGAGGCAAGCTGAGAGGAGAGATGGGAGTGCTCTAAGACAGAGTATCAGCTACATGAGAAGCGTGCACTTCTCTCTGTGGCCTAATCTTGGGGAAAGAAAACTAAAATAGTTTCCATTCTAGGAAATGCTGAGGTACCTGGTGGGTCAACGAGGAGCCATCTATTGTGGGGTGTCTGTTGGGAACACATCTGGACAGCAGTGCTTGGAGGTGCTCCCACTGCCCTTGTGCAAGGCTCAGCCTGGCTGAGCTGGCCCTGGGCTGTCAGTCCCAGCAGAACCCTAAATGGATAACTGAGCTGTCTGATCTTTTAACTTGCAGGTTCATCCTGACAATGAAGACTGGACCTGTTTTGAACAGTCAGCAAGTCTGGATATCAAGTCTTTTTTTGGTTTTGAAAGCACAGTGGAAAAGATTGCCATGAAGCAATACACCAGCAATATTAAAAAGGTGAGCCTGCAGTTGGGAAGGAGGTGCCTGGCTCCAAGTTACCAAAAGACAGTGAGGCTGCTGCTAAGTAACAGGCTGCTCTGCTCAGAAAGCTGGGCTGCTTCCTCTTCAGCCTGGGGCAGTGTGTCTGTGTAGGGCTGTGTTTCAAGTGGAATCTTTGCAGAGATCTGGCCACTTAATAGGTGTTCAGCCCAACCCTTTCTGTGTCTTAGGTGGGTGCTTTTCTAGTAGCTGAAGTAAATGTTCTTTTTTGAAGGGAAAAGAAATAATAGAATACTACCTGAAGCAGCTGGAGGAAGAAGGGATAACTTTTGTTCCTCGCTGGACTCCTCCTGTCACATGTAAATCAGAGAGCAGCACATCCCACACAAGGAGACCAGTTTCACCTGCTATTAATATACCAGAGTCTGCCACGAAGGAGGGCTTGAACAACAAGGAGATCCTCAACACCTCCAGCAGCCCCTCGGAGCCCACTGCAGGAACACCAGATGGTATGGTGGTCTGAGGTGGACTGGGGTTCTTGGTACTGTAGAGCCTTAAAGCATTGTGCAGCTTCTGTGGGCAGCTGGAAAGCTCCATGTTGGCTCTCTGTTTAGTGACATGTAATGTTAAATTGCAGGCTTGCCAAGCAGTGACATGTGGGGTAGCTCAGGGAGCTGTTACAGGCTGATCTAGTAAATGGAGATCAGGTACAAGCAGAGAAACTCTTCACTATTCATTAGGTTGTTCATTACCCTGCTTCTTGCCCTAAAATTCAGGGATGGGTATAACTGTAGGAATAATGGGTAGGAAACAGCTGAAGCTTCCCTAGACGCAGTCTTCTGCTGTATCTTCCTTCCCCCTGTTAATAAGGGAATTTGGGAAAATTCTTGCACTGGGAGATCAAAGCTTCTCTGAGTATTTCCAGAAGCATCAATCCCTATGGTGCTCTGGAATGATGAATCTGAATATACTGGCAAAACGCTTTTGAAAATGTCTCCTTTTGCTCCTTCCTTAGCTGCAGAAGGGGAATTTATCTACTTGATTAAGATGACTGTGTGTGTTGCCTTGCTCATCTTTCCATTGATTCGAAGAACCTTTAATCAATTCTGATGGCGCAGAGCACAGCGGACGCTTCTCTGCCTGAGATAGCAGCGTGTCAGATCACTTGGTGCTTTGCCTGGGTGCTCTAACCCCCTGCACATCTCTCTTTAGACAAACTAGACGCAGACTACATCAAGAGGTACCTGGGGGACCTGACCCCGATGCAGGAGAGCTGCCTCATCCGGCTGAGGCAGTGGCTGCAGGAGACGCACAAAGGCAAAGTAAGTGACTGGTGATCTCTTGTGGCTCAGGGTGTGTGATGTACAAAGCGGGCCTGATGGAACATCCTGCCACAGGCCCCCCGCCCCCCCATCCCGTGCCTGATTGTTCCTGTTAAGTGACCCTCCATGATCAGAACCTAAATTAAAACAGTGGCAACAGAAGGAGTTCATATTGACTGCCCAGCTGACTTTGCTGCCTGAGGGGCTTAAATAATTAGCGTGAAAGCCTCTCAGAATGTCAGTTAAACTGTCACAGGGCAATATCAGCAGTTTTTTAAGTCTTCCTGGTTGCTACAATAACCTTATTTTTGCATTTGTTTGCTTTGGCCAAACATCACAGTCTCAAATACTGAAAGGGAAGCAATGGGGCCAGTTAAATCACTGATAGCAAGGCTGGGGTTTTTTTTCCAGTGGCTTGTGATTTGCATGTGTGTCTCAGCTTCCTCTTACTTAACAATGAAATACAGTCTGTGTTGTGTCCTGATTTATTTAAATTGGACTGACTTGGTGTGGTCATGCAGGTGGAAATGATTACATTAGAGTTCATGAAATTTTTATCTCCTTTATGAAGGTACCTGCAGTCCCTGACTTTGTTTCAAACAAAGGCTGATTTCCTGGAGTAGCTTCCAGTGTTACACACCCTCCTCCTGCCCTGGTGCAGGGCTGCACATTTTTCAGCTTCTATTGTTTGTTTTTCTGTTCTTGTTTCAAATCTGGGGTACAAAATTTGCTTTGGTTTTGTGGACAGATCCCAAAGGATGAGCACATTTTAAGATTCCTGCGTGCCCGGGACTTCAACATTGATAAAGCAAGAGAGATCCTTTGCCAGTCGCTGACGTGGCGTAAGCAGCACCAGGTGGACTATATTCTGGACACCTGGAACCCTCCACAGGTGCTCCAGGACTACTATGCAGGAGGCTGGCATCACCACGACAAAGGTATGGATATTGCACAGCCTTCCTGTGTTCTGAATCAGAGGTGGTAGCTGTCCCTCTGGTTAACTAGAGGTGACTGGGAAGATGGTTAGAACTTCTCAGTTGTTATGTAATAAAGACACATTCATAGAATCATAGAAGGGTTTAGGTTGGAAGGGACCTTAAAATAATCTTGTTCCACTTCCACTAGACCAGAGATTGCTCAGAGCCCTGTCCAACGTCCCTAACCTTGAACACTTCCAGGGATGGGGCATCCACAGCTTCTCTGGGCAACCTGTTGCAGTGATGCTGCCAGCTCCAAGATCGTAGCCTTTCTGACTAATAAGGGCATATTTAAGTCTGCTTTGCCAGGAGCTTAAAAAAAAAGCGATTAATTGTGCTTCTGTAGCACTCTGAGATGCTTAAAAGGATGTTAGGCAAATGCTGAGTGTGCTCTTTCAGTGATTAAAAGATGTTTGCAAATAAGTATATCTTTGTAATCAATTTATTTCCGATGTTGTTTAAGTCTGGTGATGGCATAAATGAATATTTATTTGGCGTTACAATCAGCTTAATGATGAGAAGTGGAATGTTGCAAAAACATCAAATAGAGCAGGTTTATTTAAGGAGAGAAGGAGCTTTGGCTGAATTCCCTTTGCCTGGTGAGCCACGGCCAGATCTTTGCAGCACAGACGACTGTGCCTGACACACTCCCCTGTCCCTCTGCTTTATCGTGCACTGATCTTGTTGCTAATACATACATAGGAATGAAACATGCTGGAATTTGTGGCTTGAGGCAAGCTGGGCTCTTTAGATAAGGAAATGATCTCTCACTGTGAGCGATCTGTGCTCTGATTGAGTCTTTTCCCACCAGGCGCCATTGTTTCTGCTTGGCTCTTCCTGCTACAGGCGGGGTATGGAACAGGACAGGATGCTGTCAAGCTGTAGTGGCCAGGACACAGGGAGGACACAGCAGAAGTTTAATCAGAGCTTGGCTCTTCTCTGCTGCTTTGGGTTTGACAGACCTCGGACTGAGAAAGTGGAAAATGAGGATGTGCTTGTAAAGACTGTAGGGGAAAAAGACCCGTGAATAAGTCCTCCCTTTCACGTTCCTCGTCCTTACTTTGCAAAGACTTCCTCTGTCGATAGCACATAAACTGGGCCCTGCCAGTGAGCTGAGAGGTACAGAATGCATCAAAGGCTTGTTTAATGTTCTTCTGAGAAGTTCTTCAGTCTTGTGGTGAACTTCATGCCCCCTCCCTTCCCCTCCAGTTCCTTTGATCTCTCCTGCAGCATGCCCACAAGTAGAGCATGGCTTTGTCAATAATGGAAACACAGTTTCAGAACTGAGCAATTCTCTGTAATTTAAAATTTTACAGTGGTGGGTTCTTTTTTTAAACCCTCTTTTCTAGTATTGCTCCTTTCCTCCTACATATGCTAAATGTGCCAAACTTAAGCTGGCTGAGTGCTTATGGCTTTCAGTGCTAAAGCAAAAGCAGAGTGATTATGAAGCATGTTGTCTGGAACGAGCTATTAGAGCTAAAGGAAAAAAGTTGTTATTTTGGCTTGCAATTAGCACAGTTTTCTGTACATCTGAGTGGCTTTTATTTTGACAGCAGTGCTTCAATCTAATGTCTTTTTAAAATCACTGAGCTCTAATGGAATATAAAATGCACAGTAATAATCCAGCACTGTCAGTTGAGACTCTCCTTCATGTGTCATTTGGGTGGACCAGGGTTACTAAGCTGTTAGGTTGGGTTTGGTTGTGCATGTCTGTCCAGGAGGGAGGGGAGGGAGACCTGCTATGAAGCTTAATAGCAGTTTTTGTTTAGTGTTTCAAAAGCTGAACAGTACATTCCAAGATAAGTGTGTGCTGATGTTAAAATAACATTTTCTTTTAATCCACCTGATAAAACACAAAATACTGTGAACTTGCATGGGGGTGGTGTCTTTGCCAAACAAATAACTTGCCTCGACTCTGCAGTTTTGGTTGGTGGTTGTTTTTTTTTTTTATTAGTCTATCTCAACAGTTTCTTTCCTTGTGTCCCAGAAGACTTGATGATAATTTGATACCCCTCTTGCAGTTTGTTGCACAGACAACAGGACTTGAGGGAGATTTTCATGTAGAAAGCTTTCTTTTTTTCTTCTTTCTGTGTTCTAGCATTTTCACTTTTATAAGTTGCTGGTTATTTAACCCCTGTATTAGAATAGATGAAGCAAAGCTTTAAAAAGTGCATCACAGCTTTGAGAGGAGGCTGGGAGCTGTTTTGGACAACTATCTCCTCTTCGGAAGTGCCAGAAATGCAAGCTTTGATTCTCAAATTCAGCCAACACAGTTATTTAGCTTAATGCCTTAGCATTCTGCCAGTGCCAGGCTGCCCAAGTGTGCAGCCAGATGACTGTGGAAGGGCAGGGCTCTGATGCAGAGGGTCCAGCTGAGCTGATCTCAGGAGCAGAGTCTGTTCTCACCAGGCTTAACCTGCATAAGCGAGGCTGTGTGCCAGTTCCGCAGAGTGACAGAGCTCGGAGTGTGGCTCCAGCACACACTGCAGAAGGCAAAGCTCTGGGTTAACACTTTGTTTCATTAATTCCCAGAGCTCAGCATAGCTGCTTTTCTAGAAGGGTTTCTGTTCTCTCCACAGCAGTATTGCATCGTGTGTGACAGAAGCCTTACAGCCTTCACTGCAGCTCCGAAGTTACAGGAAACACTTGAGTTCATTAGTGTGTCCTGGAAGCTAATAATAGTCCTGTGTCGTTAATTGTGTGTACCAAGATCTTGTGTAGACCGAGGCACTTGAAGTCCTTTGAACTCTCCTTGAAGGTCAGGGAGCTATTTTTGCATCAGGATGTCTTTGCAGACTTTTACATCGGAAAATCGGAGTTTTGCAGCTCGTTTACAGATAACCTGTTGGTGTAGCTGCACCGGGTAAAGTTTATGTTGCCGCCTGCTCCAGGTTGTTCCTCTCCCAGGGGAGTTTTAACTGGTGATGGTTTGTGTCTGTTTGAAGTTTAAGCATGAAACTAGCTCGCTCAGACTGTCTGTTGCTGTGAGGTGAGGGTCACTGTGGTGCTTTGGTCTCTCTGTGCAGACGGGCGCCCGCTGTACGTGCTGAGGCTGGGCCAGATGGACACCAAAGGTTTAGTGCGAGCCCTGGGGGAAGAGGCCCTGCTTCGATACGTGAGTATTTCTGGAGCCTGCAAGTTGCTAACAGTGTGATATTTTCATTTAGAAATTTCCCCTGCCAGAGCATTCATCGCCCTGGGTATTTTGATGTACCCTCTGGCTGTGTGTTTTTGGTTTGAATACGTATGAAAGCCCCCGGTGGCTGTTCCTTCTGCCTTCTTTCCAACTGCAAACTGAAAGGCGTAGTCTTGGCAGCTCCTGGAGTTACTGGTTGGCATTTTCACAGAGTCTTCTGCACTTGTGCAGGGCTTCAAGCTTCAGGCTCTGCATTTGCACAGAAGAGAAAACGCCACAGAGTTTGTCAAGCCTGTACTCCAAGGATAAGAATAATTGTAAGAAAAAGTGCTTGCCTATAGTTCTGCCTCTTCTAAAGGCATCACTCAGACTGTTATTGTGGATCGCCTCAGTTTCCAGGCAGAAAGCTGGCAGAATTCCAGGCTTGCACTAACTTTTTTTGACTCCTAATAATGACAGTCACAGCCATAGCAACTGTTACAAACAGGGACTGGATTTTTGGTTTTTTCTTCCAGTGGCATTTCCAGGCAGACGGTAAATTTTGTTTGCCCTGGTTCTGTTTCAAGGTTTACTTTCTGTGATTTCAAAAGGGGCTTTAATTTCTGAGTAATTAGGGGTAATCGTAGAGATTTCTGGTTCATTCTTTGTATGGGGAAAAAAGTTTATGCTGGTTTGATCTTGTAGTTGTAATTAGTCTTTGGGTATAAACATATTTTTCTTTATCCCACCTACTGAGTTTGAGACTCTTCTCTAAACCACGCGCTTTCTTGCACAGGTTCTTTCAATAAATGAAGAAGGACTGAGGCGATGTGAGGAGAATACAAAAGTATTTGGCAGGCCAATAAGGTAAAATAACAAGTGGATCAGCTCTTTGGGAATTACCTGCTTTCATGGTGTGCCTGTGGGGAATGTCAGGCAGTGGAACAAGCGGAGGGTGGGCTGTGTCTCGCGTGCAGGCGCAAGCACAGGTACAGTTAACTGAGAGCCTCCCCAGTTAGTGATAGAGGGAACGTGCCTGGGGCAGCCTGAGGGAAGCACACCTGCCCCAGCAGTCTCAATCTCACACTCCTGGTGGTTCTGCTTGGGGCTGCTGTGCTTCTCTCTTCTGCTGCTGGATCCCTGCAGAGCAATGCAGCCTAACTCCTGCTTCTCTTACGGGGGGATTTTACAGACAGGCATTGGTACAGGCTGACAAAATCTCAGGCCATGATAATACCATGGATTTCAGGTGTTGCTTTCATACCACTTCTTCACCCACGGTCCATACCAAGGCTCGTTACACTCAGTTCTTGTTTGCACTCTCCATTTTTTGTAAGTGGCTTCTCAGCTCTTGATCCAGGGTGAAGTCATGAGGCTCCTGTGAAACCTGGGGTGTAGTTTTCCAGGTACTGGCATGACTTCAGGTGAAATTCAGTCACAAATGGTTTGCTGTCCCATCCTACAGTCATTGTAGGGGTCACTTATGAAATTGTTAACTGCAAAATGGGTGTGGAATAAATGCAGGACCATCCCTGAAAAGATCCCGTGTTTCTTGGCCTGTCTTCAATTTCTACCTCCTTCCCTTAATCTGTAAGGTCCAGGGATGTGTGGTGTGTCTGCTTATCTTTTCCCTGGTACAGAACTTGCTGTCCTGGCTGCCAGTGGGAGGTCAAGTCCCAGGGATGGGTTTCATGTGTGTAACTGGAATTGTGCTGCCTACTGGATGTTCATTTGTAGCCGTAATCCTAAAGGGCTGCATATTAAACATTTAAAGAGAAACAAAGAAGGGTTTGGTGTTTCATAGAAGCCTTATGCATAATGTAATGGCTGCTGGCTGGTGCAGCACAGCTGTAAATCTTGAATTCCTGCCCAGGGTGAGAGACCTGAACTTGGAAAGTAACTGAAACACATGCTGATGCTCAGTATTAGTATTAAGAACATATCTCTCCCTGCAGAAGCAGCTTCCCTCCCTGGGATCTGACAACAGAATTAGCTTTGACATGTATTGGCACCACTGCTGCAGTGTGTTAGTAGGAAATCTGCCCTGTGAATGTGAAATTGCTTCATGGCAGCAGCGTGGCCACTTAATTGATCTCTCTGTAAAAGCACTGGGTCAATGTTTGGGCTGGCTGTTGACAGGATTTTTTTTTTGTTTTGGCTTCATATGAACCTTAGCCTCGAGTCTGAAATATCTGCGGGGGGAATCTGCACGATGTGCAAAGTGATCATTGCCTGCTCTTAAGACACACCTTAAACTGGGGTGTCTACAGGTACCACAAAGCAGGGAGGTGAAACAGAAGAAACCAAAACGTGCAGTGGGCTCCACACATTTCAGTATGTTGGGCACTTGCATAAGAAAGGAGAATTTTGATGCTATTGAGATTTTTCTTTTTTTTTTTTTTTTGTCTTTCTCAAATACAGCTCCTGGACCTGTCTAGTAGATCTGGAAGGCTTGAACATGAGGCATTTATGGAGACCTGGTGTCAAGGCCTTGCTGAGAATCATTGAGGTGGTTGAAGCCAATTACCCTGAGACTTTGGGTCGTCTTCTTATCCTAAGAGCACCTCGAGTATTCCCAGTTCTCTGGACACTGGTATGTTTGTAATTCAAGGTATTACTCAGCTCTCTCAGTACACTTGTTGTTTGTAAAAGCACTTTACAGATCAGGTTTTATGAGCAGGAAATGTTGCCATTTGGAAACATGTCTTTTATAGGATTCCTGCAGTGGATTAAAAAACACCACCTAAGAGCTTGCTTACATAGTTGGTTAGTTTGGCTTCTTTGTAGTGTGAACTTCATGTAACCAGGATGGTGACACTCAGTGTGATCAAACTGACTCCTTCAAAACTGACTGGAGAAAAATGGGAGAGCCTGATCTATTCTATTTTTATTTGTTTGCAGGTTAGTCCGTTCATTGATGACAACACTAGAAAGAAATTCCTTATTTATGCTGGAAATGACTACCAGGGTCCTGGGGGACTGTTGGATTACATCGATAAAGAAATTATCCCTGATTTCCTTGGTGGAGAGTGCATGGTATGAATATAAACTACTCCGTATACAGCAGCTTATCTGTGGGGGTTTTTTTTATTATTTTTCCACTTCTTTAAGCAAAGAAGCCTCTAAGCACAGAGGGATTCCTAGTGTAGTTTGGAGATTGGGGGCTATGATGTTGGACTCCAGGCTTAGTGGTGTTTTGTGGATCCACTTCAAAAAGAGAGGTACAATGCTGCTCTACAGTGAGTATCAAATAGCTTATCAAAATAGCCAAGCACAGTTCAAAGCCATAGTCTGTTACCTGACAAGTTCAAGCAGACAAGGTTACACAGCTCTGAGCAAGAGCTGTCACCATCAGCTGATCAAAAGAGCCTGTGTGACCTAAAAGAACTGATACCATAAGGAACCCAAGGAAATGTGAGGCACATCTGCTAACAGGGCTCAGCAAACATCCCTGTCTCCTCACACAGTGGTGTGCACTGACCCCCAGCAAGGCAGAAAAATGGTTTTACTGCAGGATACTGTAATTTCCCAGTCCCTTGTCACATGCCTTAATAGCTGTTTCCTGCCTAGGCTCTCGGTATCAGTTGAATCTGGCATTGTAACATCTCGGTGCTACTGTCAGGTCTGTTTTCCCTTTAATGTTTTTGACAACACAGGCTCACTGGTGGACTATTTTTTTCTGGAACCTCCATCATAGTAACACTTAGATTTTTTTATTTTTTTTTGTCTGAACTCAGCTGTGTTAAAATAGAATCTCAGGCTTGTGTTTTAAGCCCCTGTACACTTTCTAGATTAATTTCTGTACCATTCTTGAAAATTCATCTGTGTCTGTTCAAATACAGTCTCAAATGATAATGAAGTACAGTTAGAGTAGAGCACGTGTTTATCTTCAGTGGGCTGCTTTTTGCTGCAGCAGTAGCTTTCAGTGTTATCTAACTTGGAGCTGGAAGCTGGCAAAATGCACTGCTTAAGTAAGCAAAAATGAATGTTACCAGAAAGAAAATTGCTACAATACTTCCTGCCAGTTACAGGCAGTGGCAGAATCTCTCTGTTCTTCTTTACTTCTGGGTGTTTGAACAAAAGTGACTTTCCTGAGAACCTCCCAATTCTCTGTTGTAATTCAGTTACCAAACACTTCCACTGCCCCAGACACTTCTGTGGAGCCTGCTCCTGATCAAATAGTTGTCTGACTCCATTGCTAGAGGCTTCTTAAAAAAGAAGGTTGCTTAGGGAAGTTGTATAATCACTTCCAGTACTGGGTTGTCAGACACTTGTAATTTCAGAACTGTTACCTTCCTGGCTGTAATGTCCTTTCACCTGCTCAGAAACTTACTGTATCTCCCCGTATCCATCCTTAAATTTAGCTACCCCAGTTCTTTCAGGTCTCTGTAGGCTCTGTTTTTTAGGCTGAGTCACTGTTGCCACTTTGCTCAGGGTTCTGAAGTGGCTCACATCTTTCCTCAGTGTAAGCTGGTCTGAGTGATAACTGCAGCATTTGCACAGCCCTTTTCTCTGTGCTGGCTGTTGTGTTTGTACAAGATCTCTTTCTCTGGTGTGCAGTTCTGCAAACACCTAAGCCAGGTCATTGTAGAAGAATTTATATGTCTATAATGGGCAGGCTATAAAATTACTTTCAGGCTGTTTGCATCTAATTCTTTGGAGTATTACCGAATGTGAGGTTTTGTTTCTGAGGTGGAGCAAGACAGGGAGGGAATGGTCACAGGAGATAATTTTTATGGCTGTTTGTTTTTAGTGTGAAGTACCAGAGGGTGGGCTGGTTCCCAAGTCCCTCTACCGGACAGCAGAAGAGTTGGAAAATGAAGACATAAAGCTTTGGACTGAAACAATCTACCAGTCTGCAAGTGTCTTCAAAGGAGCTCCACATGAGGTAGGGCTGCAGCCTGACCTTTTTTTTCACCTCAGCTGCTGCTCTGGACTCTGTCTGGAAGACTGAGGATGCTTTAGAGTTATTTAATTGCTGTGCTTCCACCTTGCTCTTCCATAGTTGTGCTGCATAATGATGCTTTAGTTGCTGAATTTTGTGACCGTTCCTGGTGTCATCTTTTTGCCATTTACAGAATAGAAACAGTTTTCATTCTGTTCAAAGCCCTTTTCTTCTAAGCAAAGCAAACAGTATTCTCTGAAGCTGCTTGAGAGCTTCTTAAAGTCATGTGTTAAAATAAAGACACTCCAGCAGGAGGGAATTTGTATCTCAGTGCCTTTTTTCAACTGTTGAAATCCGTGACTTTTTAACAGTGGAAACTAAGCGCCTCAACAAAAAGCTCTGTCCTTTGTCTTTTTTTTTTCTGGTAGGAGTTTGCCTTTATTGAGCAAATTGCTGTTGTCTCATAGACTTTTCCTGTCCCAGGTTCTGATCCAGATCGTGGATGCCTCCTCTGTGATCACGTGGGATTTTGACGTGTGCAAGGGCGACATCGTTTTTAACATCTTCCATTCCAAACGGGCCCCGCAGCCCCCAAAGAAGGACTCTCTGGGAGCCCACAGCATCACGTCTCCTGGCGGGAACAACGTCCAGTTGATAGACAAAGTCTGGCAGTTGGGGCGTGACTACAGCATGGTGGAGTCTCCCCTGATCTGCAAGGAAGGGGAGAGTGTGCAGGTGAGGCAGCAGATCCTCGTGTGGGAGCAGATGGAGCCTGTTCTCACTCACAGGCGCAGTGACGGAGCGCTGATTCAGTTCCGGGCTGTCTGCTCGCTCCTGGCCAGCATTTCAGCTCATGTTCCAGGCTCCCATCCCAGGGAGCAGGGATGGGCTTTACGTGGGATCTGCTGGGAGGGGAGGTTGCGTCAATCTGACAGGGACTGAGGTTGATCAGCAAGGAATATGGAGTAGCCACCTAGAATGGAGTGCACATCCAGAAAGTACAAAACACACTTTGTGCTGTAACTCTGACTATTATTTTCTGAGACAAACAGTCTGTATTTGAATAATATCATAGAGCCTTCCCTCAGTAGTGAGAGAAGACTGGAAATTACAACTGAGCTTCTGTGTGATTATCCCTCTAACAGCCACTGTAAGGAGCTCCCTGTGGCCAAAGCTCCTGAAACTTTTTTTGTGCCATTTTCAACCTGTGTTTCAGTTACCAAGTTTGATATTCCGTGCAGCATATTTACAGTCACACTCTGCCACTGCTGTTCCTTTTGACTTGAAACAGGAGTCAGACAGCCTGTGAAAAAGGAGCTCCTGAAGTCACCTGGTTGGAAGTGTTAAACTGGAAATACAGGCAGTGACCTCTTGCACTGGACTCTCCGTGAGGGAGGAGCCTTGAGTGCCCTTTTGACTGTTAATGACAACAAATGGAAAAAGTGGATATTGTTTTAAACCAGAACTCTGTCAGTAACCCCTGGACACTCTCAAAAAGCCAGAGGTGCTGTTTGTTGGTGTTTTCTGTCCCAACTTTGATGTGCACATTCTGTGGGGAGTCACCCACCACAGCCAGTTGGCTGAGGAGCTGCAATTTTGGCACTGGGGTAAAAAATAATGGGCATGTAGGCACTTTTTCCAAGCTTGGAAAAGGAATTTCAGATTTTTCAAATCTTTATTAACAAGGTTAATTTGTAATTTCTGCTGTGTCTGTCTCCAGGGCTCCCACGTGACCAGGTGGCCTGGATTCTATATTCTGCAGTGGAAATTCCACAACATGCCTGCCTGTGCTACAACCAACCTGCCTCGTGTGGATGATGTATTGGCATCTCTACAGGTGTCCTCTCACAAATGTAAAGTGATGTACTATACAGAAGTGATAGGATCTGAAGATTTCAGGTATGTCTGGCCAGGGTCAGCCAGTGTCAAGCCTTTTTGATAATTAGATGATCAAGCCAGTGTCAAGTTTACTTAAATATAAGTAAATGGTGAGGGCCTTAAAAAAAGAAATCAACCAGTACTGGCACTGAGGGCAACTAATGTATAAAAGGGGTTAATTAGTTATCTTATGGTAATCATCACTAGTCACTTTGCTCTGCTTTGAAAGCCTGGTGTGAGTTGTTGGGCTTGGCAGGTAGAAATGGGTACGATTCAGAATGAAATTGAGTCAGTTCTGCTGCCTGCCAGTTGATAAACTTGACTGAAAATATTTCTCAGTCTCTTTGAACAGCATCTGGTTTTTGTAAGATGTGCAATGTCCTCATTATTTTATGTGTTGAGGCAGAAAAGCTTTTGAGTATCTTCACCAAAACTATTTCTTGCTTTTTATTCAACGTGCAAACAATTAAAATGTAGACACAGAGCAGAAATCAAAATTTTTTCATGTTCTGAGGCTTAAAACTGCTTTCTTTTTGATTGCAGGGGATCTATGACCAGCCTTGAATCAAGCCACAGTGGATTCTCCCAGCTCAGTGCTGCCACCACCTCCTCTAGCCAGTCCCATTCCAGCTCCATGATTTCCAGGTAGTGCCACAACAGCTGAAAAGCAAATGGATGTGATGGCTGGACCCTCGCCCGTGGCAGCTGACTGCAATACAGCATATTCAACTGGCAATTGTGCAAAAAAAACCCCACCCTACAAAAGCCTTTTATAGATAGTAAAGTAGCTGTTTGAATTTTACACTTAGTGATTATGGCCTTTGTTAGATCCAACAGCTTGTCTCTTTACCTTTAACCCTTTTTCCTAACTCAGCCATAAATATTTTTGCAAGTGTGCTTGCACAAATCCTAACTCTGAACACAAGGGCTCTTATTGAAAAGGAAAAAAAAACAGTGCATCAGTTAAGATAATTTTTTCTTTAACTGTGTAGATGTTGGAAAGAAAAAAAAAAAGGAGAAAAACCCTACCAAAAATGCTCCGTAGTGCATTAGAGATCAACTGCAATTCTCCTGTCAGGACATTCCTTGCCATCCTGAGAAATCCCCTGTGATCTTCCAGTGCTGCAAACTGTTCTCCCATTGCCACTATTGATGTCCAAGACAAAGAACAGCAGTTGCTGGATATTTGACTTTGTGAGTCCATTTTTTTCAAAGCATGCCCACAGAGCTGTGGCCAGGCTGTAAACACTAAAGATACCTTTTGTATGAGCACATTTTTTTTGGGGGGGGGGGGGGAATTTGAGCTCTAGGTGTTGATGGGTTAAAGCAATTCCTTCTTTTCCTTGGATTTGTGCTTGAAGCACTGCGGAGAGAGAGGCAGAGAGCAGGCTCTCCCTCGCTGTGCCACACTGGGCTGACCCAGAGCTGCTCTGAGGATTTGTTCCCTGCTCCGTGCTGGAGCTTCACTCTGCTTCCTTAGTGCATTCCAAGGGAATTGATTTTACTGAGATTCTGCTCTTACCAGGAATTTATGCAGAGCTTTAGCTGGCTGCCTGAATCAGCCTGAAGGAGGTATGGGGCTTAACATCCTTCCTGTTCACTTCTCACTCCCTCGGGCCTCCTGTCAGAAACAGAGCACTTCTGAGCAGCACAAGCTTTAGTGTGGGCAGGGAGCACAGGGCTCTTCCCTCTGGGGGACACAGAAGGTGCTCTAAGCATTTTCTGGACCGTTTTCACTATTGCCACTGCCACTGTGGATTTTGTCCCTGTCTGCCCAGGCCAGGTTGAACTCTTGGTAAAAAGTCCGTTCAGGTGTTCTTGCACCTTGAGCCCTCTCTCCACGCACAGCAAAAGGCTCCAAAGGCTGAAGTGCTGAGTAAAGGGCTGTCAGACAAGTACAGACCACGCCTGGCAGTGGAGCAGAGTCTGAAATGCAGCAGGATTTGCACAGTTAGACCCTGCTTGGTCTTTCCTCACCCTCTTAGAGCTGTTGTCCATCCAGGCACAAGGAGCTTCTGTGCTGGCTGCAGTGCCTCTGTCCTGGGGAGCAGCACTGCTGTGGGTAGGTGGTAGAGGAGCTTCACTTAGAAAGCAGAACTCACTTGAGGTTCTGGACCCCCCAAAGGGGTCTGAGGAAAGCTGGTTCTGAAGTCAGAATAAAGCTTTTTTATGACTGCAGAGCTCCTGAGAGGCAGGTTACTGGACCTCTTAACAGCACCTGTCCTGCAGACCAGTCCTGGCTGTGGGATGTGGCAGAGCTGAAAGTATTTCAGTAACAGATTTAGAGGTGCTGAGCGACCAGTCTCCTTAAACTGACCCCAAACTGGTCTATTTTGGAGGGTTTTAAGGACTTCTAAATTGAAGATGGAGGTTAGACTGTTACTTAGGCTGCCGAAGTGGGCAGTTGTGTGAGACAGGCCACTCACTGCTGTCGAGCAACTCCCACCCAGTGTCTGCACAGCAGCCATTCCATTTCACTTACCAGGCTGTAAGGGCTGAAGGTGGTCCCCTTTCTCTGTCTCTGTCTCTCTCTCTCTCTCTCTCAGATGGCGATTTTGCTGACAACTCTAAAGAATCTGCTTCACTCAACACTCCACATCTGTCCAGAGGTGTCTGGCTTTGTAGACCTTTTTGAGTTGCAGTCCCTTTTCAAGTCTGAAGATCTGTATTTTGTTTTTCACTTGAGCTGGCTCAAAAGTGGCACTTTGGGTTTTTCCTGCTGTTGATCTTAACACATCTTTTAGAGCTCAAAGCACATGACAGCACAAACAGCTGGGAAGATAAAATAATAGTTAATCTTCCTCTAAGCAAAGTGCTGTGGCAATATGACTTGATCACTGCAGTCTGACTAATTAATTTCCCATACACTGGTCTTTCTTTGTCTGATATTACTGCTCTTCTTCCCTCTCTCAGCCAGTAACTCTTCTATTGGCACTTTTCCTGTTATCAGTGTCCTTCTGCACTTCACTGTCTCTGCTCATGAACTGCATATCAAATTCTGTAAATGTTTTGTATACATAATACCTCATTCTTGGTAATAAAATACAGATAGTCTTTAAAAGATTTTTTTATCGTTATCAATAAATGTGAACTGTTTGGAAAAAAAGGGCTCAGTCTCTTTATTTCATTTGTCTACTGCAAAGCTCCCAGGTTATTTTATGTGCTGAGTTCAGGTCTGCCAGATCTGCTCTGGGGCAGTGCTGTTGTGGGGGATGCAGGAGGCTCTTCAGCTCTGCCACTGGGGAGAAGTTCAAGGAGAACAGTTTGTTTTGGAGAGTGGAAACTTGAGCAGCACAAGGTACAGGGAATGTGGGTTTAGGAGGGAATGGCTTCTGCTGGGCACTTCCCTGGCACAGCACAAAATCCTCACTCAGACCTTTGTGAATATACAGCAGGAATAAAACACTGCTGAGAAAGTCTTCAGGTAATCCTAAAAGTAAAATGGCTGCTTTTATGGGTTATATGACAATTTTATACTCTTTTATCACAGTTTGAAAGAGAACTTCACCCTGGGCAGCTCAGCTGATTGCAGAGTGTCCCTTGGGGAGGGTGTTACGTGTCTTTGGCTACAGGGCTTGCAGGGGCAGCAAGGGTGCAGGTAAATATCTCTCATGTGCCCTGTGCAGGTTGAGATGTGTCTGCACGCCTGAATTTTTTTTTCTTTAATTTAATTTTTCCACCTGCTTATTACTTTTTACCCAGGGGCTCTGCCATGGGCTCTGTGGCAGAGTAAGGGATGAGTGCATCCCTCCATCCTGGGAAAACCTGGGTGTTCTCAGTGCAGGCACAGCCATCCAAGCCTCATTTTCTCATTTAAGAATAATCCTGCTGCTCTCCAGAGCTGCCCATGCAGGGGTTTGAGCCTCTCCATTTCCAGGGGTGAGTGAGCCATAGGACACCTGACACCTTGGGCAGGAGGCTGAGACAATCACATTTGGGAAATTAGGGTTTTTAATTAGCAGAAGTAGACTAAGCTTCAGATATTTTTAAAACAGGAGCCAATAAATAAATGTCAGAATGTGTTTTTTCTAACCCCTGGAGCTGGAGCAGTGGCTGAAACGTGTTTATGGTCCGTCTTCAAAATTTTACCCAAGCTGTGAAGTTTCTAAAATGAGAATCTTTTTAGCTATGGTCGGTGGAGGTCTGTCAGCAAGACCAGATGGCTGCCTGACCTACTTTAAGTTTTAACATGTGGTCAGTATTTTTATGCCAGCACATAATTACACTGGACCAGCTTTCTGCTGTGCTGGACCTTACTGAGTGCAACAGCCCTTGACAAGGAGTGCTACGAGGAGGTGGCTTTGCTGCTCAGCTGGGCTGTGCCCTGGGAGATGGGGGAGCTGCCTTGCCTGGCCAGTGCTCCTCTGCAATGGGAATTAAATAAAACTGAGCCTCTGACCTTACCTGAGCTGGGCAGGTGATAACAGTGTGGGCCAGGGCTGCTCTGCCTTGCAGCTCCCTGGGAGAGGTGTTCAATCTGGTTGAACTCTTATTTTGGGGGTTATTGTTTGGTTTTTTGTTTGTTTGTTTTTGTTTTAAGACAAAGCACAATTCCTGGAAGAAATTTCATCTGTTTTCCCACCTGCCTGCCTCGCCAGCCCTCCCTGCAAAGCCAAGGGCTCCCTGTTCTCCGGGTGTAAGACCCTGCTGTCCTTCCACTTTCAAACCCAGCTTGCCAATGCACCCATAAATTCTCAGCCACCCAAGGTGAAGGGTTCTGAGCTGCCATTTCCAAGTCTCCTGGCAGAGCAGGAGCTGGGTCTGGCTCACTGTGCAGTGTCACTGCCCAGGCAGCAGCACAGGCAGGAGCAGCCAGGACCATTCTCTCCTCCATTGCCTTGCAGGGTTGGCTGGTTCTGTGCGTGGTGTGGGCAGGCAAGTTAAAATGATGCTGGAAAAAAAGCTCCTGTCCTTGCAGGCAGTGCAGGATGCACGTGGAGCCCTTGCCTGTGCCACGAGTGCCCGGGGTGTGCTGGCACCATCCTACATCAGGGGAAGGTGCAAGGCCAGCACAGCACCCTGGAAAGCTGCTTCCCAGGGCAGGGGCTACTTAAATCCACTGGGAGAGACAAATCCTCAGCTTGAAACCTTAGGTTTTGTCTGCCTTTCCAGTCACCATCACCCAGCACAATTCAGCCTCTAAAAAAAGCTCTTTTTTTTTTTTTTTTACTGGTGCTGATGGAGTCTCCCCTTGTGTCGTGGGGTGACCTGAATGGGGCAGATCCCCCTAAAATGGGCAGCCTGAGGGGAGTCCTGGCTCCCAACACCCCACAAGTATTGGGCTTGGGATGCTGCTGTACCCCAGCACTGCCCCCCACCTGAGGGCTGTGCTTTGAATTGTTTGAAAACAAAAGCGGGAACAAAGGAAGAGGAGAAGGAGAAAGAGGAGGACAAGAAAAAGGGAAAGGAGAAAAGGCAAAAGGAGTTGATGATACATTTCATCCTGTCACTTCCCAGCACCAGAAAAGTTTCAGGGCAGCTCCAGCCACCAGCTTTGCCTCCCACCCCATGGTTTACACACTCACACTTCCTAAAGGGATGCTGAGCAGGAAACACCCAGCTGGTTGTTGAAGAGCAAGTGCAGGGGGACTCTGTGTGACCCCCAGCACAGTCTGGGCTGTGCTGGGCAAGATCCACAGCCTGGCTGGGGCTCTCTCAGTTGCTGGACCCCAGACCCCACCCCGTGCAGGGTCCAGCCAGTGGACAGCCCAGACACAGCCCAGTGTCCCTCTGTGACCCCTTGGACCACCCATGGGGGTCACCAGACCCCCACGGCTGCCGGCCCAGGGGTGAGCAGGGCGATGCTGAGCCGGGCTGGGGGGAACCCAGCTCTGGAGGCAGCCCCTTGTACCCCAAAACCCCCTCTGTCACCTCTGTCTCTGGGAGGGCACCCGCGGGGGGCTCAGGCACAAACCCACCCCACAAGCCTGTAGAACCGATGGACTGGGGGCAAAGGGAGGGGGGGACCGCTGGAGTTCTGGGGGTCCGGAGCCGTGCTGATGCCCGGGGACAGGGCACGGACACGGGTGGGGCGGCACAGCCGGTCCCCGCACAAACCCCACTAGATGGTGCCAGCAGCCCGCGCTCGGCCCCGGGCACCCCGCATGCCGGGGGGACACTGTTCCTGCTGCCAGGGAAGGGGGGACACTGTTCCTGCTGCCAGGGAAGGGGGGACACTGTTCCTGCTGCCAGGGAAGGGGGGACACTGACCCCACTGTCCCCGTCCCCACTGCTGGGGCTGCCCCGTCCCTCCCGTGCTCTGCTGCTCCACGGCACTGGTCCATACTGGGAGCCGCCAACGGGGCACGAGACCCCCGTGTAGCCCCCCCAGCAGGGAGCAGCGGCCTCTCCAGCCCCCAGACCCATGGGGCTGCCGGGCTGGGTCACCTCCAGATCGCCCCAGACCCTCACATTGAGCCCCATCCAAGAGGATGCTCCGCCCGTCCTCCCCAGGTATTGTCCTCCCTCTCGGTTTGCTCTCCCACTGCTGAGAATCTTCCTAAACAGTCACCACCTGCCAGGAGTCCTGAGAAAGTTAATCAACACCAGAGACGACCCTCGAGGAGCTGCTGGGAGAAACCCTGTAGAAGTGAAGAAATATTCTCCTTATTTCTTGACCCTGGTAAGAATCAGCCCATGAGCTGCAATGGGCTGCATCCAAACACTGAAGTTTAATTGTGAGCAGGATTCCAGCAGGGAAAGGGAGGTGGAAAGAGGACCAGCCTGGTGAAAAAGATGGGAACTGAAAATGCAAGTTCTCCCCAAAAAAGAGCCTTGGAGGGATAGCAAAGCAAAATTTTTCTCACATATTTTTGCCTTTGTATAGCTATTTATTTCCTGAGCAAGGGAAGGGCCTGTCTCTCCACTGCCCATTCATCAAGCCCCCTGCAGCAGCCCTGTCTGCATCCCTCCCCCAAGAGCAGACAGGACACACTTGCACGATGACACTGATGCTCTGAGCCAGCCCTGGGCAGCCACAGAGCCGGGTGTTTGTTCATCCTTCACAAGAATTGAACAGGAAAAGAAGCAAGAAAGCATGATGTGAGCTCTCCCTGGGGAGGGCTGGAGCTGCCCAGCACTGGCAGGGACATCACCCAGGGCAAGGTCGCTGGGCCCTTGCAGTCCACCCAGTAACTCTGCTCTGCTCAGCCCAGCAGAGCTGCAGCACCCAGGGCCCTGCAGGACCCTCAGTATCCGAGGGGTGAGGCTGCCTGAGCGATTCTCTTTGAAGATGTTTGATGCTTTGCTATTGCAGAGAGGAGGGAACCTGCTCTCCACCTGCCTCTCCGGCTCTCCTGGGCCCTGGATGCTCCTGGGAGGAACTGAGAAGGACTAAGGAGGAGTCTCAGGATCTCCCACAGTGGGACACTCAGCAGTCACATCTCCAGGTCCTGCCCCTGGGGGACATGGAGCAGTGACATCAATCTGTGCAAAGAGACATCCAAAACCCCCCTGAACCACAGCCCAAGCCCGTATGGGACACACTGCTGCTGGGAGCCGTGGAGGGGGACCCCAGAGCATGCCACTGCATCCCAGAGGATGTGACAGCAGCAGTGCTGGGTCTGTGCCTCCTGAAACGGGAGAACAAATGTGTTCAGGCTCAAGGGCTGTGATGCTGTTCCATGTTTGCTTTGCTTTGCCCTCTGAGGTGCCCTGGCTGGAGGCAGAGAGGCACTTGTGGGTGTGAGTTAGAGCTGTGGATCTGAAACAACATCCCTGGGAATGGGACCACTCCTGGAGGAGCAGGGCTCTGCCCTGGGGACCAGGGGCTGATGTGGGATGGGGACCAGCTGCTGGGACTTGCACAAGTCCTGGCACAGGGCCTGATGTGGAGCTGCTGGAGAAGGAGGATGAGGAGGATGACTGTCAATTAGCGAGGGGCTGGGAGGGGGAACATGAATCAAGGCAGCAGATAACACAAAGCACCAGGTTTTTGGAAAGCTGCTGTAGCTCTGCGTCATGTTGGGGAGCTGGTGGTGCCTGCAGCTGCCCCAGGGCTCTTGGTGGAGAACAGCCAGGAGACACCATCATCTGCTCCTCCAGCCCAGCCCAAACAGCAGCACCAACCCACCCACCCCGAAGGATGACCCCCCTGGCTAAGAAACCAGTTCAAGGAGCCCACTGGGGATGAAGAAAAAGGTTGTGGGGACCTGGAGTGACGTCTGGCACACACATACCAACCTCCCCCAGGAGAGCACGAAGACCCTGGGGATGGAGCAGGCAGGGCCTCAGGGCTCTGAGTCAGGCCACAGACGTCACAAGCTGATGGCCCCTGCAGTGCTGGCAGCCCCTGAGCAAACCAGAGAAGCTGCTGGGTCAGTGCGCACCGGGGAGGGTGGGGGAGAGCCTCTGGCAGGGGCCTGGAGTGCTCAGACCCGGCCAGTGAAGGCAGAGCAAGGAGCAGAGCTGCTGCCTTCATGCCACAAGTTTCGACCTCCTGGTTCAGGGAGGGCAAAGTCATAAATTTCAGCTGTCTGTGGTTTGCAGCTCCATAGAAGTGCTGCCAAAAGAAAGTGTTTTCAGCCCTGGAGCTGAGAGCAGAGGGTCACCAGCGCTGAACCAGTGCCAGGCTGCAGCAGGGGTGCTCTTGGGGCAAGTTTAACCCCCCTGACAATGAGAGTGCTCTTCCTGCAGCCCCCCTCTGCAAGGTTTCTTAATGCCTTTAAAGTGCAGGGTCCCAGGGGCTCGGGCAGCCTCAGAGCAGCATCCCTTCAGGGCACAGCACCCCTCTCCAGCCCTGCATCCCACACTGCCTTCCCTGTGCTGGGAGGGGACAACGTGAGTTTACAAAGTGCCTGTGTCTGCCCCACATATAAAAGGGGGTGGGGGAGGGAGGGGGAAAGAATGGGGTCTTTAAACAAGCCAGGCAGCAGCGAGATGTGGCTGGAAGCTTGCAGAAGGACATCCCTGCACCCCACCCTCTGCAGGGAGCCTTGTCCTGCCCCTGCTCAGCCCTGGCACCATTGCTTTGCAATCACTGCTTTATTTTGCCAACAATGTGCACCAACACATGCGTGCAACCCCCTCCCCTCCATTCACAGGTGAGCACACCCCTGAAAAACCCTCTGATCCGAGTCCACCTGAAGGCAGGAGCAGATGCCAGCCCTTGTCCGCGGCTCGCCGCGCATCCGTGCCCCTCCCCAGCACCGGGGCACAAACCCTGGGCCATCTGGAGCGTGACACGGCGGCAGCAAATCCAATTTACGAGCCAGAGGATTGCCAAACACATCTGGCTTTGTCAGGTCACCCCGCACCGCTGGCGCTCGTCATATGGATGCAGGACAAACCCTCCCCTTTGTTCGCTGCCGTTCGGGCATCAGGAGCGTCCCGGGCACCGCAGGATGGCAGCTCGGGAGCATTAGCGCACCGTAGGGTGAGTTTGTCTCCGTGCTAAACCCTTCCTGGAGATGTCAGCTGCCAGAACGTGTCATTTATGCTTCATGGCGCTGCCTTAGCGCTTCATGGATGTGACAGAGTGACAAGCAGCAGCACCCCTGAAGGAAGGGCTCGGTCGGGATGGCTCTTCTCTGACAAACAAGTGTGAGCCCGGCCGGGCTGAGCCAGTCACTCAGGGTGACTCTGCAGGGGCCGGGGGTGGCCGTGGTGGTGGGGACACGTTGTGAGCTGTGCTGGAACAGCCTCGGTCACTGGGAGGTGGTCCCGAATCCAAAAGCAAGGCTGGGGCTGTCACAGCCCTGTGTCAGAGCTCACCCCCCGGGCTCCGGCGAGTCACGGCACATCGCCCCGGGAACTGGGGCGGTGCTGGAGGGAACTGGATTGCTGCTGTCGGTGCAGTGGGCAGGCTGGAATGGCAGAGTCAGCTTTGGGAAATGAAACCAGGGGGTTTCTGCCTGTCGCAGCTGCAATCAGTGCACTCATGGGGGTCCTTCTGCCCATCCACACCAGGAAAATCCTTCACCATGTGAGCCTGCCCTCAGAAACCGACAGCCCCTGCCACAGCCCCTCTGCATAGAATCACAGGATGGTTTGAGTTGGAAGGGAGCTTAAACCTCACCTTGTTCCAACCCCCTGCCATGGGCAAAGAAGCTTCCACTAGACCAGGTTACTCAGAGGTTACTCCTGCCATTTGCCTCTCTGATCCTCTGAGCTGGAGCACTTTTCCTAGTGGTGCCAGTGCTGGGTCAGACCAGGGGGACCAGTGCAGTGCTGCTCCAGCAGCCCACCCCTGCTGTGCCCAGCAGGCTGAGCCGGTGGGGGCTGTTGGGAGGTAGTGGGGAGTGTCAGTGGGGTCAGGGGGAATGTTGGGGAGCAACGGGGTTCGACCCCAGCTGGCAGCCCCTGGGGACATCTGCTGCAGTCCAGGGGCCGGTTGGCAATTGGCAGCTTTGCACTTTTATTTTCACCCTCAGAGAAGCTCCTCCGTGAGCCAGGAACGCAGCAGTGCTTTGCCCTCCTCGCCTCAGTTTATCTCATAAAAACAAATCTCACCCCTGTCCCCTTTGCAGCGGCTCCTGCAGAGGGTTTAGCAGCCCTTGGCCAGATGGATGGAGGCAAGGAGCTGGAGCTGTGGGTTGAAGGCTGGGACATTTCCCTTCCCACATCCCTGCTGTGAGAACAGAAGGAACTTGGCCAGGGTCAGCACAACGAGCCACATCCATCAGCTCTGGGTAAATACAGCTGATTGTTTGGAGTGCCCTTGGAAAGGAGAGGGGGGAAGCACATGAGCACCCACACAGGTCACTGCACAAGGAAAATGGAGGCAGTGGGAGGGCCAGGCTGACCCACGGGGCGAGCACAGCCCTGTTTGGGACATGTGAAGAGGTGTCCTGGGGTCAGATCAACATCCCCTCCCCTCTGATGCCACTGGAGCCACACTGGCCTTGACAGAAATGGGACCTGAATCTGAGCATAAAGCAGCCACATGGGGTATCTTCCCACTGCCAGCTCCTCTCTGCTTCACACCAGTGCCAGAGGAGGCTGATGGAAGTGCACATCATTCCTCATCTTCAGAGCCATGGAAGAGCCACAGAGCACTGCTCAGGCACTTGGGAACAGCTCTGATGCCAGGAGACACCACAGCTCAGAGCCCAGCAGGGAGGGGAGCCCTGAGCCCCCCATTCCTCCACCAGGCCCCCAGATCTGCAATGTCCCCTGCCCTCCACTCCCCTCTGGCAAATGTGGTTTTGGGTTCTTCATCATCACCTCAACAGCTCGGTCAAGGGTGGCATCCCTGCTCATGGCAGCGGGTTGGAACAAGATGATCTGTTAAGCCCCTTCCAGCCCAAACCATTCTATGACTCCATGCTTCCATGATCCCTCCTCCTGGCTCAGCTGGCAGCCTGTCCTGCTGGGGATAGTCCCCAGTGTCCCTGCTCAGATGCTCTTGCCTGGTTACCCACCACGAGAGGGGACTTTCCCTGTTTGCAGCTGGTTTACAGGTGCCCTGAGTGTTCTGCAAAGTGGAGACATGGCACTGCTCATCCTTCAGGGCAGGGAGAGCCCCAGGACAGCAGGCTCCAACCACAGTCACCCAGGGAAGGTGCCAGTCCATGGTTCACTTTGATTCCCTCCAAGTAAAAATGGGGGGAAAGCAGGAGAGCTGAAGGGCTGTGCTGGGGGCACCAAGAGAGCTCAGAGGCCAGAAGCTGGGAGACAGCACAGAGCTGGGCACACACAGGGGCTCAGCAGGGTCGGTGCCCCCGGGCACGGGCAGGGCTGCTGCTGCTGCTGCTGCTCGGCAGCAAACATGTCACCAACAGGAGAGGGGCCCCGACAGGCGTCGGCTGAGCCACAGCCCCCGGCCGAGTCTGCGGAGCCGAGACAGCCCAGCTGCGCTGTCAGGAGCTCTTATGGTGACAGTGCCTTTGGAGAGGGGGGATGGGGCATGGGGACACTGCCTGGGGAGCAGGCAGAGGTTTCCTCCTCTGAAACCAAGAGGGGCAAGAGGAGAGGTTTTTGGGGGAAGCCAGAACAAAACGCTGAGACTCCGCAGCTGAAGGAGCTGCCAGCCCGGGTCTCCTGTCCCCCAGGGCAGGGGACATGCAGCCCACACTGTGGGACCTGGCACATTCAGAGGGAACATCAGGCTCTCTTGTAAAGTGAATGAAAAGCTGATTTTTCTCTTAGACCTTGCTTTTGGCTAGATCTGTCCTTTGCTCCTGCCCTGAAAAAAAAAGGAGCATTTTGACCACGAATGTCTCTACAGCAATAATGAGCTCAGATCCAGGACAACACTGAGGTCACTTCTGCCCCAAGATGGGAAGGTTAATTTGGTTATTTAAGGATAAGGAGTCAGTGGGGAAAGGGTAGGGGACCGTGGCATGAAAGCCCAAGGAGTCAAGGCCATGCAGTGAGCAGGGAAGGGCTCCTCATGGGCAGTGACAGGTGGCCCCAGGCAGGCAGAGCACTGGGGGATGTTTACAACATGACATTTTTATGCACTCTGGAAAGAAAAAAAAACTCCACCCCAGTTGGTTTTCAGGGCGAGAGGGTCACGTCTGCCTGCCTTTGCAGCAGGCATGGCACGGGGCACTGCTCCCAGCAGGACACGGCTCAGGGAGGCTTGGCTGCCAGCTCTGCTCCAGGCAGGAGCTCAGCCTGCTGGGAGCAGAGATGTGAGGATGGCTGCAGTGTCCCCTGGCAGCCTCAGTGACAGCCTGGGAGAGAGGGGCCATGGCTGAGCCCAGGCTGGGTGGGTGAAGACTCCCCTCTGTGCTCCTCTGTCCCCAGTCTGGGGTCTTGGGCATCTCCTGCCAGCACCAGACCTTGTGCTGACACTGTGGATCCACTGAAGATCCCACCTCCTTCTGACACTGCCACGAGAAGCCACATATCTGCTCCCAGCCCCGCTGTACCTTGTAACCCCCACCAGTCTTTACTGGTTTTACTGGCCCTCAGGAGTGAATCAGTGCTAATATGAAGCTGTATGCTTGTGTCTAGAGAGGTTAAGGCACGTGTTGGGTCTGGGCTTCCCTCCTCGATGCCACTGCAGTGGGCAAAGCTGGGCAGAGCCCGGCCCTGGGACCACCAGGACCACTGCAGCCTGCTGCAGAGGAGCTGGGCTGGAGCCCTGCTCCCCCACTGCACCTCAGGGCTGTGGGACACACATCTGAGACCTCAGCATCACACATTTCATCTCCTGATGACCTGAGAGCTCTGCCGTGTCACCCCATGTCACCCAAGGAAACGCCGTCTCGGTGGCCCAGAGAGACACCAGCTTTTTGCTCCAGCCAATAATCCCGGCCAGGGCAAGATAAGAGATGTTATAGAAACTCCTCCGAGCCTGAGAACAGCTGCACTAAATCCCTTTAGTCCTCAGCAGGACATTTGTTTACGGGGAGGCTGGGTTCTGTTACCCAGGCTGTCTAGGACAGGCTGTCCGTGGCTCCCTGCCCACCCAGCACCAGCGCGGGTGCCTCGGCCCCCTCGGCCAGGGGTTGTGCCACGAAATGGGATGGGGGCCAAGGTGGGTTTTGGGAACCCCAAGTGACCTCTCTGACCTGGAAGAGGTTGGTGGTGTGGAGCAGGGGTGAGGTGGGGAGTGCCCGTGCCAGAGTCGGCTTCCCTGTGCCTAAAGTGGGTGCCACGGCCATGACCCCGGGCTGAGCTTCCTTGCTGAGCCTGGCTGTGACTTGGATCAGCAGGACATGCCATGAGGATGCCCTGGGTTCCCCTGAAGTGATTAGTGATGCCAGCAGGGATCTCCTCCCGTACCTCCTTCACTGGCACTGGAGGATCCCAAATCCAGCGGCACTCTCTTCCTCCTCTCCTCCCCACAGACACCCAGCTCTCACCAACTCCTGCCTCTAACCCCATCTGGCACTGGGGGTCACCAGGCAGCAGGGCAGGAGCCAGGGTGGGTGTGACCCTCTCCAGGGCCTGTCACCCCCACGTGCCCCCCAAAGGGGGCTGTGTCACAGACATTCCCCATGGTGGCCCCACCAGCTCCGGGAACAGGATCCATGTGGTGACAGGCTGTTCCAGACAGGCACAGAGCACCACGTATGGCTGATCCATCTATGCATCCGGGAGGGCTGAGGCTCCCCTTTAAAGTGGGGGCGGAAGCCACGGCGGTTCAGGTTTCTCCTCTCACCTGTCGCTAAACCAAAGGCCATTTGGATTTAATCTCCGAGAGAGGCAGGTTTAACCCTCTCTGGTGCAGCTGGGTGTCCCCAGGCCGGGGGGAGGACCTGCCTCCCTGACCCTGGTACGGGCAGCTGGGGCACACAGGCAGCTCACTGCCAGCCTTCTCTTGCCTCTCCTGTTTCCCACTGGTCTCCCACCCAGGGCTCATTCCGGATGGGAGAAGCAATGAGTCACACCCCCCACTGCCTGTGGTGATGGGCAGCAGCTGGGGACACGCCAGGCAGTGCAGATGATGTCTCTGGGGTTCCTCATTACTGCCCACTTCCTTCTCACCACCTCAGCTGGAACACCAGAAAACCCTGCTGGAAACACAGCCCGCTCTCACCGTGAATTTATCCATGGGAGGCGCACAGGCAGGTGGGGTGCGGTGGGGTGGGAGCATCCTGCAGGCACAAGCTACCCTCACTGCCACTGTGTCCTGCTGTGGGGTGCAAAGGCACATGGTGCTGAGGCACCAGGCACCCCACGGCAGGAGTCAGCGCTGTCTCAGCTCCAACAGCTTCCAGAAGCTGGCCCAGAGTCATGGGAATGCGTCACGGTGCTGCAAACTGCTCACCACCTCATTTATAACAATGCTTCGCTGCCTGTGAGCAACAGGCAAGGCCCAGGGGCTCCCATTCACCCCCTGGGTGACCCGTGGTGCTGATCTGGGGCACCGTGTCCAGCACTGGAGCAGTGCCCGGCACCAGCTGCTCCTGCTCCGTGCCTGGGAACGCCGGAGCCATCGCTGCCTCCGGACCGTGACAGCCGAGCAGGGAGACAGGAGCTCCCCAGAGCCACGGCCAGACACAGCACGGGCGGTTCCTGAGGTGTGCAAATTGTGCTCACACCCTGGGGCTGCAGCACAGCCGTGCCTGGCAGGGCAGCCGGGCAGCCCTCGGGCAGCAGGAAGGGCCTGTTTGCTTTTTTGGCTTCCCCCTCACACAGTCACTTTCAGACACCAAACATGAGCTTGAGAGTGAAACACAAATGAATGTTTTCTAAAGATGCTGCAAACCTTGTCAGGACACTTTTTTTTTGGCAGAACTCCACTCACACCCCTCCATCAGAGGGGCTCTGTGGGCTGGTTCAGAAGAGGCTCCACAGTGTTCACTTGCAATCAGCAGTGTGAGGGGAGCAGAGCCCAGGGTTTCTCCTGTATTAAGTGCTGTTGGCTTTGCCCAGGAGCAGGGGTCCAGCCCCCTCCTCTGCCCTTGCCCCTGTGCCTCCCTGGCCCCTTCATCTGTGGTTTCCCCCCATTTCTCCCCTGCTGACACATGGTGGGACGCAGCAGCCCACAATCCATTTTCCATCGTTCTGACCCAAAGTGCCCTCTCCTGACTGCCATGGGCTGCCCAGCCTGCTGGGGCTGGGACTGGCTGGCATTCCAAGCTTGGCTTATGGCTGTGCCTTAGCCTTGACACTGACTGGGACCCTGGGGACCACCCCTCACCTTCCCCCAGGGTGTCCCAGTGCTCCGTGCCTGTTGGCCCTGCAGAGGGTTGGCTCTGGGGAAGGATGACCAAGAGCACTTTATGTCCCCTTTGCTCCACACTGTGAATGATGGATGTTCACAGGCTGTGACTCCACCTGCCCCAAACCCACTCCCTGGCTCACTTGTCCTCCATCCTAGCTCCTGCCCATCACTGCTGATTCCTCTCATCCTTTCTCCCACTGCCTGCCCTCCTCCCTGCGCTGCTCAGGGCTGTTTTCCCTCCCTGCTGCCTCCCTCCACTCCTCCCTCCCTCATTCCCTCCCTCCCTGGGGCGTCATGGTCCCCTCTCCCACGGGCACAGAGCTGGCAGAGGCTTTGCCCCCGCTATGCTCCAGTCCCCACAGGTGCAGGATCCAACACTCCACCTGGATTACGAAATCCCACAGGGATCCTGCTCCCTCCTGCAGCCCTGCAAAAGCCAAGAAGCCACCTCAGCTCCACTTGCCATCCCAATGGGTCCCACTGCTCATCTCACAGGATGCAGAGTTCTTCTGTAGGACTCATTCGTGGCTGTCCCCACCTCCAAGTGCCCATAAAGGTTCTGTGAGTCTTTCCCTGAGTCTTCCTTTTCACAGACTGAAATAATTTTTTTTTTTAATTAATACCTGACCCAAGCTGGCCAGCCTTGAAAAATACAGCACCTAGGGACATCACTCTGGGCACAAAGGGCTGCAGTGGAAAACAAGTTGCTGTGTTCATCCTTCCCTGTCTCTTCCCTTCCCTGCACTCAGTCCCCCCACCCTTTGCTTTCTCTGCTGTCAGGGGCCATAAGCTCATGGGGAACGAGCTATCCATGCAAAAGGCCTTTGGAAATATTCATTGCTCATCTCCTAACAAGATTACCCTGAAATCCTCCACTGCTCTGAGGGAGATTTAAAACCTTTCAGGCTCTTGGTAACCATAGCAGCACAGATGTGAGAACTGAGGGGAGACAAGTGATGTGAAAAATCATTGGGGATGCAGAGACTGGCTCTGTGTGACTGTGTGTTGACTGTGTGTGACTGCAGTGCCACATCTCTTTGTCTCACGCAGCCTGGGCTGGCCCTTTGTCCTGCCCACACCATGCAGGACACTTCTACTCTTTGCAGAAATGACCCAGACCAAGGACAGTGCTTGTGACATGACCCAGTCTTGCCTCCCACAGCACCAGGGTCACCTTCGCAGCCTTCTGGAGTTCGGAAAACCCTCCAGGGATGGCATTGCTGCCTGGCATTGCCAGTGTGTCCATCAGCTCATGGCTCCTTCCTGGGGGGTGCTGGTGAAGGGTTTAGAGCCAGGATGGGGTGTTTGGAGCCTGGGGTGCCCAATTCCCTCCTGCCACGGGGTCCTCCTTCACCCTCAGCATCATTTCTGACCTGGGAGAGAGACACTGAGTGTCATGAGGTTGAACGAGATCCATGTTTTGAGGCTCTTTGGAACGAAATGCTGGGAAAAGGAGCAGCAGCAAGGGCATCCCAGAATCCCCCCGCACATCCCCAGAGCATGTGGAGTTTTGCTACGGCAGCTGGGAGGAATCATGGAAAAAACCCTTTCATCTCCTCCCTTGAAAACCCCTGTCACTACGTCTATCTAAGCACAAAGAAGCATTGACCAAATTCTTTTCTATTAAAGAAAACAAAAAAGGGTTTTGGATTTAAACAGCTCCCAAAAGCTGGGGCAAGATTACTTGTCCTGCCTGGATTCCTCAGCACGTTTGGTCCACCTGCACTGACTCCAGTGGCACAGGCAGGCACCAAAGTGTGATCACTCCTTCGTCCATGTGCTCATACCCAGCACCTCTGCTCAGCCACCCCTTCCTCTGTTTTCAGCCTGTCGAGGTCCTACAGCTGTGCCATCACATCTTCTGCATCCTCAGCTCCTTCCCACGGCTCAGCCCTTGGCATCACCCACGGCTCAGGAAATCTTACCAGAAAGAGCTTCATGTTGGCGAGCCAAGGTGCATCGTCAGAGGACACCACGGGCTACTGGAGACCAATCCTTTGCCAGTCCTGTTAGAGACCCAACCTTTCCCTTCTCCAAGGGCAGGGTGAGACCAGGACAGGGCTCTTCTCACCTTGATACAATTTTGGCTCTCCTAATAGTCAGACCAGCTAAGGAAGGCTGAACATGGCTGGAATGTAACAATGATTTGGGGGTTAAGAGGGAGGAATCGTTCTTGTGAAAAAGGTTTTGAAATCAACAAATTTCTGCCAGATCAATAAATCATAATCAATAAATTCAGCCAGAACTAAATGCTGGAACTGGGACTTGGATATGGAAGGGAGACGAGCTGCATTAAAGCTACAAGAAACCACACATGGCCAAATTTACGATAAAAACTTATTCCAACTCTTGAGCGAGCTCCCTTTGTATTTGCACTTTGCATAAATCAGCTTCTGAAACAACTCAAGCATGGAATGGAAGGTGGCTGCTGAGGAAACACACCCAGGTGGGGCAGCCTGCACCTCTAAAGCAACCCCACTGCTGAGTCACGGCCAGCATTCCTCCCCACGTCTGCCGGCACCCGCTCCTGGACACCGCGGTGCGCTGTTTTCAGGGAGGTTTTATTCTCCCCTCTGGTTAAATATCTCATAAAAATCGGGGGATAACTGACAGCTGAGTGTGGAGGTTATGACGGACGGGAGAGCTTATTTTCCCCCCTCCAGTCAAATATTTCATTGCTTCACTGAAGGCTTGGGCACGTTTGCAGCAACGCTGTCTGCGAATGAGTCCCCAGCCCCAGGTAAGCGCAAGAAATGCTGTGGGTGCCGCTGTCCAGCCCCTGACATGCCTGGCCTTGAGCCACTCAATGGGTGGGGATATCCACTGATTGTCCCTGCTGCCAGCAAGCCCAGGAATGCCAAGGAGCACCCGTTAATCTCCAGGCAGGACAGCAGTGCTGGCTGGCTGCGGCTCCCGGCGCTCCCGGCAGCGGCGGCGGTGCAGCGCAGCGCGCTGAGCCCCAGGGCTGGAGTGGCTTTCCAGGGCTGAACTCCGCGGATTGGCCCGGAGCACCCCGCTCTCCTCCCTCCCTGCCCTCCCTCCTCCAGCACCCACAACCCACTGGAGATTGGACAGCTTGGTGCCACATGGCAGAGAGGAACCAGGATAAAAAAAAATGAGCTGGACTTGTGGATTGTAGAGCGCGTGGCGAAACAGCCGGGGAGAAGTTTGCGGAGCGGTGACACCAAGCTCCTCTGGCTGCACGGAGTCGCTGCAGGGGAGGACGGACAGACGGAGGGACACGGGGGCTGCAGCCACCCAGGGACACCTGTGGGGTGAGTGCCAGCTGCGGAGCATCCTGTCCCCTCTGCACCAGCCATGTCCCTGGTGGTGAAGGAGAAGAACCATGTCCGGTTGGTCTTCTTGGGAGCAGCCGGCGTGGGCAAGACATCCCTCATCCGCCGCTTCCTGATGGACACCTTCGAGCCCAAGCACCGGCGCACGGTGGAGGAGCTGCACAGCAAGGAGTACGAGGTGTGCGGGGCCACGGTCAAGGTGGAAATCCTGGACACCAGCGGCAGCTACTCCTTCCCGGCCATGAGGAAGCTCTCGATCCAGAACAGCGACGCCTTCGCTCTGGTCTACGCCGTGGATGACGCCGAGTCCTTCGAGAGCGTGAAGAGCCTGCGGGAGGAGATCCTGGAGGTGAAGGAGGACAAGTTCCCCCCCATCGTGGTGGTCGGCAACAAGGCGGAGAGCGGCGGCGAGCGGCAGGTGCCGGTGGAGGACGCCCTGTCGCTGGTGGAGCTGGACTGGAACAGCCGCTTCGTGGAGACGTCGGCCAAGGACAACGAGAACGTCCTGGAGGTGTTCACGGAGCTGCTGCAGCAAGCCAACCTGCCCAGCCGGCTCAGCCCTGCGCTCTGCAAGAGGAGGGAGACCCTGCCCAAGGAGCAGGCGCTCAGGCCGCCCATGAACAAGACCAACAGCTGCTCCGTGTGCTGAGCCGGCCGCCCCGGGGCCGGGAGGAAGGCGCCGGCAAGCAGCGGCACCGGCTGGAAACTCAGGTGGGCTGGGTGGGGAGAGGCGCTGCCTCGGCCAAAACTAACCCTGCTGCCTCCCACCCCTTTCCTTCCTCTTCCCCACCCAGCCCACCGGGAGTGGAGAGGGTTGGAGGTGACAAGGAGGAGGGAGCTGGAAGGGATGCTGGTTGCTGGGACAGTGTGGGGAGAGGGTGAATTCCCAAAAAAGGCAGGAGACTTACCTGTCAGCAGCCAGAGCGCTGTGTGGGAGCAGACAGGCACAAACAACGGGGCTCTGGCCATGGGACTGGAAGGCAGATCTGGGCACCTGCAGCTGCACCACCCCTGCCAGTGCCGCTCTCCCGGGGAGCCCCCAGGCCCTGGGTCACCTCAGCCCGAGCACTCGCACCTCCAACTCCCGGCACGGCCATGGCAACCACGGCAGATCCAGTGTCCGAAGTAGTTCTGAGTTTGTACCTGGCGTAGAGCATGAGATAGGGCAGTGTGTGCATCAGTTTTTCTCTATTCTCTTTTCGTTTGTTTTTGGTTTGTTTTTTATAAGCATTCCCAATAAACACGTTGTTGCAAAGTGGAGCTGGAAAACGTCTCGGTTTCTTTCTCCTGTATTTCGAGTGCTGCAGTGCCTGATATCAGTGTTTTATGCCCTTATCACTGCATTTTGCTTTCCCTCCTCCATGCTCCATCTCTATCTGGAGTGTCCTGGCACTGGAGGAGCCTCCCCAGCTCTCCAGCCTCCCCTGGCAGTGTCAGGACATTCAGTGTTATGATTTTGCTGCTAATTGAACCACACTTCAATTTTTTCACCAAGCAGGAGAAACTCACAGTAAAACACCTTCTCACCTCCGGGTACAGAAAACAACAACCAGCCATTAAAAGACAGCTGATCCCCTGGAACCAAAACACAAACACATTAAAAGGAGATAATAAATGGTGCGGGGGAAGGCACAGAAGGGCCCTGTTTGCTGTGCTTGAGTGTGTGCTGCACTGATTTACTCTCCCCTCACAAAGCCCAACCTTGCTGTAATGAGCACTTAACCTGCCCAGCACTCACACACACACCAGTTTTCACAGAGATATTGAAGCTCAGTGGATTAAAGAGTCAACCCCCCTAGTCCAGACCCAAGGGAGATGGGCAGTTTGGGGTCCTCAGCTCTCAGAGAAGCCCAGCCCTACAGGACAGTGTGCCCCTGCCCAGTTGGGCAGGCATCCAGTGATCCCAGAGGAGAAGGTGAGAGCAGGGAAAGCCCAGCCTTGCCATGGGCATCACTTGCTGGGGCACCCCCCCCCCATCTCCCCCTGGGCACTGCTGCAATGACAGTGACCTCCAGGCAGCCAAAATCCTTCTCCTGATGGGGATGAGGCTGGGGGGACAGGCAGTGGTGTGGCACAGGTAGCAGAGGGGACAGGCAGGTGGCAACAGGACCCACTGCTGCTGGTGGCTCAGGCTGCCCTCACCTCTTTGCCTCTCTGCCACATACTCTGTGCTGCCACCGCCACGCTCTGTGAAGGTGTGTGGCCATCCCTTGTCCAGCACCCTGGGGACACACAGAGCTGCTCAGGACAGAGCCCCTTCCTGGGGAAAATGGGGCTCCTGCCTGCAGGGAATGGAATATAAAGACAGGTCACTTTGGGCAGCCGACCCAACGTGGTGCCCACAGCAGGGATGGGTGTGATGGATGCAGTCACAGGGATGCTGCATCGTGCTGGTACCCACCAGCCAGGACACCAGGGACAGGGCTGTCCCTGCCAGCCCTCAACACACTCAGCCCTGGCCAGGGATGCCTTGGACTAACTCTCTCACTAACCAGCTGGCCCTGCAGGAGTCCCACACCTTCCACAGTGTTTGGATTGGGTTATGCAGAATCAGGAGGGCCAGGCCCTTTGGTTTACAGTATTATGCTAAAAGCAGAAGAAAACCTCTTTGCAGTGTAAAATGAGGACGCTGGGACGAGCAAGGCTGGCTGCCAGCCCCCTCCTCTGCAGATCCATGGTATGGACTGGAAACAGCTCCCGACATCTGGGGCAGCCCAGCAGCCTCCCCAGGCTCAGGCTGGCAGAGCTTCCACGGGGAGAGGCTCCCCTGTGTCCCACTGCTGCCTTGCCTGGGCAGACCAGTAACCCCGGGGGGCTCCAGGACCCCCACTCCCAGCAGTCCGGGCCCAAGACCTGACCGAGGTGCTGCAGCTGCAACGGGTGGAGAAACCAAGGTGCTGGAGGTGCAGAAGATGCTGGAGCCGCAGGAGCTTCCGACGCAGATGCGGGACCCTCTCCACGCGCCCGGCCCCTGCCCCGCAGCGCTGGGCTCCAGCAAAGAGCGGAGCCATTGGAGGAGCTCTCCAGCACCACTTGCCCCTCGCCCAATGCCCGCCAGCCTTGTACAGCCTCTTCCCTTCGGCTCCCGGCCCTGCCGGCAGCGGGGTCCCCTCCCAGGGCCGCCCCCAGCCCCGCTGCCCCCGGCCAAGCAGGGCAGGGGCTCGGGACAGGGATGCAGTGGGGATGTAGGGTAGGGATGCACAGCCCCGCTCTGGGAATTGCAGGTTTGGGGTTCTTTTGCATCGCTCCCATGGAATGCTGTGGCAGGGGCAGCTTTGCCGGGGTTGCAGGGACGATCACCCCGCTTGGGACTTCGGGATCAGCCAGCTCTGGCTGTGCAGGGACACGGTGTGGAGCTGGGGCTGGCAAGCGTTTGCCGTGCAGGGGCTCAGGCAGGACAAGAGCCTTTGGATGCCTTCTCCCCACGGCTCTGCGCGGGAGGCAGGGCAGGGGAGGCGGGAGCAGCCGAGGGGCACCGGTGCTGTGCAGGAAGGCTGCAGAATAACTGCGACAGCAAAATGCACCCACAGCGATGCCTGGTGCCTGTCCCTGAGGAGTGATCTGTGCCAGGCACAGCCTTGTATGAGCCCTGTCCCAGCCTCCACCCGTGCCCATCACGGTGCTGAGGCTTCAGCAGCGCTCCCCTCAGCGAGAGCAGGGCAAGAGGTGACCCCAATGCCAAGTGGGGTTAAAAACAGACAGGTCTGATGTCTCATGGCCTGAGGGGCGTGTGTGCAAGCTGTGTTCAGCCTCTGCTGAAGCAGAAAAATGCAGGTGAGGGTGGTCCCGGGGCGTCTGGTTTGCACAGGGGTGGTAAAGCCTCTGTGGGGGCTGGAGCCAGCTGGTGCCTGCAGGTGTGTCTGTACAACGTGGGGTGGGGAAGGGCTAAACACCTGCAGCTCCTTTTCTTTCGACAAATGGCAACAGGTGAAATGGCTTTTCCTCCCCAGACAGCAGTCACAGGTACAGAACACGGTGCAGCTGCACTGAGTGCAGGGGTTGTGGCAGACGGAGCCTGCAGGCACAGGGTGGCTCCAGCTGTCCCTGCAAACATCACACAGGCACACACCTGATGAGGGGAGCAAAATTTGCCCTTCCTGCTGCTTCCCCTGCCAGGAGGAGAGGGCAGCTGAGGCAGCTGCTTCGTGCTGGGGCTTCAGGGGAAGAGCAGGATCCATTCTAATATCCAGCCAGGTGCCCCCAGCTCAGCTCTGCCCTGAAGCACTTGGTTGTCCAGAGGAGCTGGCTGTATCCCTGGGTACTTACAGCCCCTGTGGGTCAGGGGAGCAGCAGGTGAAAGGCTCTGGCCTCCTGAGCAGCTGCTCAAAGCCTCCAGCACACAGAGTGTAGAGGGGAGGGTGCCCGTGGTGGTGGCCCAGGGCAGTTGTGGGTGTTGGGGGCTGAGGGCTCTTGTCTCCATTAGCAATGCCTGAGGCACAGGATCCAGGGAAAAGCCTCAGTCCCTCAGTCCCCAGGCACCACATGGCTGTCCCCAGCATGGCATCCCAGGCAGCAGCACTGGCTGCTCTTCTGATCCCATTTCTGGGGCTGAAGGGGTTTCCTCACCCGGCCCTCTCAGCTGTGCTGTAGGTTGGAGCTGCCTTTCCATAGGTGGGCTGTCACATGCCTGTGCAGAGAGTCTGGTACCAGGGAAGGGAGATGTTCTGCAGGGCGTGAGAGCGGGACAAGGACGCAGGGCCCTGCCCCTGAGGGGTCACTGGGGGCCAGTTGCTCTCCCTGCACTGGGCTGTTCTGGAAATCCCAGCCCCTCCGAAGCAGTGAGGGCTGTGCCAGGACACACACAGCTCCCCAGGGGGGAGGTCTCTGTTTTTCCACAAAAAAAAAAAAAAAACAAAACAACCAAACCATCACAATGAACTTGCAGAACCAAGGGCTGCTTTCTCCATTCTCAAAACACCAGAAAGATCTGGAACATCATCTCACTTTAACTTCTTACCCTTCCCTCTGCCTCCCCCTTCTCCCTGCTTGGACCCATTCACTCCAGACTCGCCTCCAGCGCAGACCAGATCCTTGTCCCCACGCTCACCCATGCCACCCCACCCCGGGAGAAGAGCTCCGTGTGATCCCTCCTGTTCTGTTCCACATCATGGAGCACATCCCATCAAACCGCCGCGAGACGCTGGCGCTTAATTTGTGTACACAAACAATCAGGGAGGACGGAGCTGCGGCCGCTCCAGCGGCACCGCGGGCAGGGAGCAGCTGCCGCCGGGATGGGCCTGATTGATGCGCGGCCCCGGCACGAACACCCGCGCCAAGGACACCCGACGAGAAAGCAAAACATTTTAAAACCGAACGAGCGGCACTTACGCGTTGAGGGGATAATTAAGGGTGTTTGTCTTTAGGGCCTTCGGCGGGGGAAACGAGGCGGGCTAAGTGCTCTGGAAAGAGCAAACCTGCGGCCCCCGCATCACATGAGCCCCATTAGGGCTCTCCCAGGGGGTTGGGATTCAGGGAATCGTAGGGCTGTTTGGGCTGGAAAAGACCTGGGGGGTCACCGAGTTCTCTGCACCCTGTCAGGGCAGCGCCCTCCCAGCGTTCAGTCCTTCTCAGGGCAGGGAAGGAGGTTGGAGCCGGGTGGGGTTTGGTCTCCTCTACCAGGTAACAAGCGACAGGACAAGAGGAAACAGCCTCAAGTTGTGCCGGGGAGGTTTAGGATGGACATTGGCTAAAGTTCCTTCTCCCCAAGGGTTGTCAAGCCCTGGCACAGCTGCCCAGGGCAGCGGTGGAGTCACCATCACTGGAAGGATTTAAAGGCTGTGTAGGTGTGGCACTTGGGGACGTGGGTTAGTGCTCGGCAGTGCTGGGTTGACAGTTGGACTCAATGATCTGAGAGTTTTTTTCCAACCTTAATGATTCCGTGATGGAGCCCCGCGCACCGGCCACGCTCCCGGCTTGCCTCGCTCACCTGCAGTTCAGTCTCTGCTTGCGGTGGATTCGTGCAGGGTGGCCCCACAGCACCCCCCGCGCTGCCGGCTTGCACCCCTATGGCAGAGCAGCCTCCGGCACCAGCCCGGGACACAAACTGTGCCTGGAATTGCTTCCAAGGAAGGACGTTTTTGAAGGATCCCCCTCAACCCCCGCGCCGGGGGCTCGCAGCGGCTCCGCGGCACCACCGTGTGGGCACACGGGGAACTGCAGCGGCGGACACGGGCAGGGCCAGGGCGGAGCCGGGGACGCGGTGACCGCTGGCCCTTTGACCGCTGACCCTGTGACCGCTGGCCCTTTGACCACTGACCCTGTGACCGCTGGCCCTTTGACTACTGACCCTGTGACCACTGACCCTGTGACCACCGACCCTGTGACCACCGACCCCTGTGACCACTGACCCCTGTGACCGCTGACCCTGTGACCACCGACCCCTGTGACCACCAGCCCACCCTGCAACAAGCTCAGATTCGTTCCCTGGACAGAGCAGGTTGCAGGAGCTCAGGGATCCACAGGCTGAAGGACTCCAAGCCTTTGCCAAGAGGATTTACAGTCCTCTGCCTTTCAGTTGACAGCTCAACGCACGGAAAGCAGTGAGTTGAGCTTGGCCTGATACAAAGGCTTTTCAAAATCAGGAGGCTCCAGAGAGGAGCCTCAGCTACTCTGTAGACACCTGAGTTCATGCCCTGCTTCTTCCCAGAGCTGAGTATCAAGGTGGCCTTCAGGAAAGACCACAAAAGCTCATGGCAGTGCCTTCATAAAACAGGGCTGCTTGTCCAGGCAAAGAGAGGAAAAGTGGGTTTTTGTTCCCCTGATACAAAATTGTGCCACAAGCCATGGAAGGTGGTGCCCCCCCGAGCATTGGAGGGCAGACTGGCTTCTGGGGCTGGGCAGAGGCTGGCAGCACCTCCAAAAAGCAGGAATCTCCACTCTATGCAGTGTTTTCCCAGCTTTTCACCACAGCTCTGATCATCCCCATGAGGGCTCTGGCCTTAATCACAGGGCAGCAGAATCCAGCGTTGCCTGTGCTGTGGGAGTCCCAGTGTCCCTTTTGTTACAGCCTTGGGACCCATGGGGGGAAGCCAAGGTGCTGATAAGCCTTTGCTTGTTTGGAGATGGTGAACTTCCAGACTTTGCCATGTGTAGAAGAAAAAGGAAAAAAAAAAAAAAAAAAGTTAAAAGGCTGGATAAATCCTCTGACTTGGTATTTCTACCCTCTCAGGTCCCACTCAGGACAGCAACTGGACACAAAACTGATCCCTCTGTGGTCCCACCACTGGTTGTGAAAACACCTTTAAGAATGCACCAATCCTTGTTATGCCAAGGGGAAATGACAAGAACACTAGCAATAACCCCATTTGGAAAACATGGTATTTGGCCTCCTGGCCTTGTTGAAGGTCCAGGTAGAAGGAGACTTCAATTGATTCCCTCCAGACTCACTTCAGAAGTTTCCCTTTCACATCTAAAGACAGTGCCCAGAGTGGGCTCCAATGTCCTGGAACACCTGGAGTCTATAAAACAGATTTAAAAAAGAGTGTTTGAGCTGTAAGAGGATAAAGATCACTATCTCTACTGAGAGATGTCTGTACTAGGAGATGACACAACCTCTCACTTATGTACTGGGTCCTGTTATTTTTGGATACTTCCCTCTTCCTTCTGTCCCCCCATTTAGGGACAGAAGCAAAAGTTCCTTACACTGTGTCTTAAATTTCATAATATGAGGGTTTAGTGTTTTGTGCTTAACCTCCATTAAATAAAGTTTCCTGCTGCAGACAAAGTTTTAAGCTTAATTGTGCATCAATCCCAGTTTTGATCTTTAATGGTCTGTGCTTAAAAGCAGCACCAAGGGAGAGATCTCTGTACACTTCCAGCCTTGTCCCTGGCTCTCCACCCTCCTCACCCCAGCCACATCCCACCTTGGATGCTGCAGGTCTCCCCATCCTGGTAGTTTTTTGGAAACTGCTCAGCTCTCAAAGCATCACAAGGTAATCAGAGTTATTTGCAGTCTTCCTATGAGCTTTTCCTTCTGAATTCATGATTCTCCCAGAAAAGAGAGGCTGTTTAGCTGTGGGGACTAATGCCTGTCCCCTCCTATGTCTTTCAGATATTTTATGCTTGTGCTCAAATATCCCACTGGGATTATAGTTCTAATTAGGCAACTTACAGACTTCACACAGGCAGAAGCTGCCATTCCTCACCTGCAGAATAATCATCTCCTCTGCCTTTATCAGAAGTTTCCTGTCATCTGTAGGGAGGGAAGAGATAGGAAGGAGACAGACAAGTGACAGGAAAAAGCAGAAAAAGTGGGTCCCTCTTGAAATCAGATAAAATAATGAAAAAATGTTGAGTTTTTCCTGCTCGTGAGACAGTAAAACACACTTACAAATCCTGAATACTGCAGCCAAACCAAGGAGGCCTACTGCAAAAATGGAAAGAGAATCTGCTCCTTTCCAACACCATCAGTAACACAGAGAGGTCTGTAGCCTGCTTGAATACATGTTTTTGGCATAAATCAGGAAATTCAGAAAAATTAGGAAGTGGGCAAAGGATCCAGGAGACAGAACAACAGAAAAAGTATAGAGTAATCACAACCATTCTCTGAACAAAATGAACATTTAAACCAGTAAATATTAACTCAGGACAGACACAGGCACTGATGGGGACACCCTCACACATCTCCCCAGGAGGGAGCACCTCACGGGTAGGTCAAGGCAAACCACCTTTACCAATAACCATATTTATTGAAAGCAAAGCAATCTTCCAGCTTGTTGTGTTTTATAACATTATTTTAATAACCCTGAAATCATGACTTGCACTGGGACCACGTTTTTCATCAAGAGAAAATTTACAAGCAACTCGTTTCCAATGCATCGGACAGTAAAAACCGAACACCAGGGGCACACACACAGAGGACAAAGTGTCATATTCACGTCTAATGAAACACCTTCATTAGAGAGAAGGAAACAGTGGGAGCATGAGGGGTTAAAATGGTCATCTGATGGTCAGCTGGACTGTCTCTGCAGAGGCTGGACTGGTGCTGGAGGATGGAGTCTGGCAACTTGCAGCAATAGTTAACCTGAGCGATTGGTGTGTCTGCCGGAGGAAGACACCTAGACCCCACTAGAACATGGGCACGTTAGTCCGTCCTCCCTCAGGAAAGCTACAGTGTGGATGAGTGTTGGAGGCGCCTCTCCTGAATTCCAAGAGCACATTTCTGGAACAGACCCCTCGGGAAGGAGGGGGAATGTGAGAGGACAGAAGGTGGGCTGCTCCCGCGGCCGTTAAGGTTTCACGGGCACGTTGCCGCCTCGGAAGCGGCACAAGGACCTGGGTGAGACAGTCCAGGAGACCTGCAGGGAGCTGACACGTCCTGGGCATCTCCTTCTGATCCTGCTAAGTGAGCCACAGACGCTTGCAGACGTTTTGGGAGCTGAGTTTCCCTCGGCGCTGCGGAAGGCGGCGGACGCCAGGCATCCGGGCAGTTTACACCAAGAGTTCCTTTGAGCTCCACATCCCATTTTTCCAGAGCTCCTCTTCCCTGAAACTGGCTATGCAGGACTTGAGATTGTACATTCAGCATCAATGCAGTGACACAGGGGCACAGCTGGCACCGGACAGCGGGGACTCAGCAGCAGTTCATGGACAGCATCACAGGATCCGTCACCACGGCAACCTTGGATCTGCTTGGATCTGCTCCACACTGGAGCTGCCCAAATCCTGAAGGGTTTTCCAATTCCATTTCCAGGCTCTTCCAACTCAAGTAATTCTTAACATATACAGATATCCATATACATTTTTTTTTAATTAAAAAGCTCCTTCACATACACAATCATATATTGAATTAGCAAGAACAATAATATATTTCTGGAGCAGAAAAAGCAAAAAAATATCTACTCTGCCAGTGCCACCCACAAACTAGACAAGGAACTAAGAAGAAGTTTGACAGTTTCAGACCACTTAGGAAACAGAAATTCTCTTGGCCTAAAGACAGGGAGCCATGCAGTGAAGGTGCCATGGAGGGTACAGCAAATGCAATATACAGAAAAAACCACAAATTGTTAAAAATATTTTCTTGTAAAGATTCTGGAGCCACAGGGTGAATCCTGATCATCAGGAGCTTTCTTTACAGTTTGAGAAATACTGAATAGCACTGAAGCAGAAGAATGACACTGAAAATAAAGAGCTCTGCCAACAGTAAAAGATTTGATTTTGGTCAAAAGCTATACTCCCTTTAATATACCAAGGGGGGGGGTGCTAAATATTAAGAGTGCATTTGATTTACAAAAAGCCAGCACTGCCAACCCCATGGAAGACTGAAACATCCAACTTCATAAGCGACTTTGATGTCTTGGCAACAAAACCTAAAGCCACCAGAACTGAAAGCCCTCCTTGCCAAGGAAAAAATGCCCAACAAAAAGCAAAACAAAAAAAAAGAACCAAGGAAGGAGAAGGAAACTCTCTTCCAAGAGATTCCTTAGAAATGACTGGAAGAGATAAAAAGGAGGTGGGAAGGAAAGCAGTAAAACGAGCTGTGCAACTTTGAGGCCAGATCAATAAAATTGGCAGAACAGGCTTCAGACAGAGTTTTTTATCTGTTTCAGTAGCAGAAGTTACTCCCAAAGCTGAATCTGGTATTTTTTAAACTGCACCATACCTGCCAGCAAGCTGCAACTCTGAAGTTGCTGGGGAACCCCCTGCCCCACAGGTCTTCCTTGTGGAATTACTGTTTATGGACAATCACAGTGACAGCACAGGTGGTTGTTCAGGACTGGGAACCATTTTTTTAATTAATCCAGCTGTCCATGTTAGATTTTTCCTTCTCAAATAGACTGGGGGAATGAGTTTCAGCAGCACAAACTCGCACCCACTGAGACCCAGGGCCAGCCCTGCTGTACATCACATTCAGCACCAGTTGCCCCACTGCCACCAAGGGTCAGGAACTGGTTTGCTGGCGCTGGGAGGAGAGCATGTACTCAAGTTCAGATGAGGGAGATGGAACAAGGCTGGGATCTCCCCAGGAATCCTCGGCCCTTCACCTCCTGTGCCTCAGGCTGGCACGGCTGGGGTAAAGGGACCTTGGTGGAGGGTAAAACACCTTCAAGTCAAACCCTGAAAGGCCAAACATGAAAGTATTTCAGTGTTCCTGCCCTATTCAGGGGCTATTTGCTCACCTCAGAGATTTTACTGGCAATTTAGAGACATCCAGGTCCAGAAACTGGGAGGCTCTGGAACGATGGAGCAGGAGAGTCATCTCCAGCCTCGCAGCGTTCAAAGGGCTAACGGTTCATCTACGTTACTGAAGACATGGAAAAATGATAAAAACAGAATTTTAACACAAGAATGGTTGCTGCTGCTTCTGCAGTGCTTTTGGATGTGATGTGCAAAGCGTTCATGGAACAAGCTCATGAGTGTGTCACCAACAAGCAGAGGGAGCGACCACAGGAGGGGTTTTCCTGGCTCACACATCATCCTCGTTCAAAGTGAAAGAGTTAAACTTCTTCATGAAATACCTTAACAGATTTAACAATATATATATATATATATGTATTTAGTATCCCCTGCATAAAAGAAAAATACACATTATTTCAACAGCCAAGAAAAAACTGCAATTTATTAAGTTTCAAAGAATCTTCGTACTCTTGAAAGCAACTTTCGGTGCATGTTCTTTAACAATCACATTCTATGAGGAGAATAAACATTAAAAGCCACAATTGTTGGTTTTCTTTTTAATCTCAGAGTTACAGACATCTTTAATTCAAAAGGAAAAGGCAAAAAAAAAAAAGAAAAAAAACCCAAAGAAACCCCCCCCCCAAAACAAAACCCATCCCATCCCCCCAACCCCTTCAAACAGAAATTTTCATTCCCAATTTGAAAATATCAGGAGTTTTTCTACAACTCAATGCTAAACTTCAGCATGGAAAATTGTATGTAAACACGCACATACACACATACATATTTTATATAAGTGTGTGTGTGTATATATATATATAAAATATATATGTAACAGGCGTGTAATGGCAATGAGATGCAATTACTCTGAGGAAAGGTTATTCAGCTAAATACACTACTAGAACTTGAGGAAAAAAAAAAAAAACAAGTCTTGAACCCAGTTTGTGCATAGTTCATGATCCTCTATAAAACCAGCTTTTGTTAATTTGCAATCTTGCAGGACCCTTTAAATCTGATAAAACCATTAAAAAGCTAATCTTCCAAAAAGAAAAAAAAAAAAATGTAATGCACAAGTTTCCTGATCCAAGCAGGCAGGGAGCACAATGTTCATATAATTTTTAAAACATACTTGAAGTGTATGTTATTCCATTGTCTTTCTTCCTTTCAAAACAATCAAAAACATTGATCTTTTTTTTTTTTAAACATAAAGCGATTTTTTAATATATAAAGCACTCTTCAAACATCTATTTCTTTTGAGTCCATTATTTGGTAAATATGTAACTGCTACACATTAGATTAGGTATTTTTCTTCTTTCTTACTGTCTTTTTTTTTATTTTATTTTGTTTTTTAATAATATCTTCAGTGCTAGGAGTTGGGTTTTTAAAAATACATGAAATGGTGTGGAGTTGCTCCTCGGGAAACCCGGCTTTCCTGAGACATCTTCCACCATGTGCAAGATAGTGATCACAAAGTTTTCGCCACTTTGACGAAGAGGAGGAAAACAACAACAAAAATAGTACACAGCAATGGCCAAAGGAAAGGATAATACAACAACACTGTTCAATCCCAGAGCTCTGAAGTAGCATATCTTCATTCTGAAAATAGTTTTTCTTTACGATGGAAGTCTTTTTTTTTCTTTTTTTTTTTTTTTTTTTTTTGTTTTTTTTTGTGGTTTTTTTTTTTTTTTTTTTGTAATTCCTTTTTTTATTTTAAAGTTTGAAGGAGAAAAAAAGGTCTGTAAACAGGTGGGAGCCAAAACTCCTGGCTCCTCCAAAAGCAGTCAAAACTTATGTCCAAGTGCTTGTTTCTGTTCCTGCTTGCAAGGGAACTATCAACTCTTTACAATTATCTATGGCCACAGTTCAACAAGAGTATTTTTTTTTTTTTAAACTTTATATTCCGAATGGAAAAATGGTGCAATACTCCGGTAATAATTTTCTTGCATTAGTCCACAATAAAAAGCCGCTAAAGGTAGATATACATATTATTCTCCAGAGATACACACTGTAATTTTTAAAATGCAATAAGAGTCCTTGAGTAAACATTTACACGTGAATTGTCGCCGGCCCCTTCTATCAGTTTCTTTCGTTTTTTTTTTTTTTTTTCTTTTTTTTTTCCTTTTTTTGTCCTTTTTTTTTTTTTTTTTTCTGAACCATTACAGGATTAGCTACAAGAAGGGCTGCGGACACTCAGTGCAAAGTTAGAAGCTAATAACAATTAAACATTTGACCAATGAGCAAATAAAAAGCATATACTGAATCAAAGGAAAAAAAACTTCACACGTTGAGTTAAACCACACGTGGGGCACACACACACACACATTCACACACACTCACACACAGGCACACTCACATCTGTCCCAACAAAAACATAGAGTCTGAACTTTTTTTTTTTTTAAAAAAAATTCTTAGAGCCTGTTTTTTGTGTACTGATGCTGACCTGGAAGTGTAACAATTCAACTTAGAAAGTGTTCACATTTTGTTATTGGCCTGCTGGATTCAAGTATTTGCATGTTGATATGGTTTGTTGCCTTTTTTTTTTTAAATTTTTTTTTTTGTTTCTTTGTTGATTTTTTTTTTTAAATTTTTTTTACCTTTTTTTTTTTATATTTTTGGGATTAAAAAAATGACATGAAAAAGTAATGAAACAAGGGCAATGTGCATAGGCAGATCCATGGGAGTAGTGGACACAGAGATACCCCAGCCCTGCCCTCCCTCCCCCCCCACCCCAAACTCACAACCTGTACAGTCCATAGTTCCCACTTGGATTCGTCACTTTTCTGTACCAATGGTAAATATCACACTTCACCCTTTCTGATTATTGGGTCCGCCTCTGTAATGTGCATAATAGTCACAGGCTCATTTAAATAGGCTTTCATTTCCCCTTCCCACCCCCAACCCCTGCCCCAAGTTGATAAAATAACCCTTTCCAGCCCATATTCTGAAAAGTGCCCTTCATGATAGACCTATTCTAAGCAGCTTTTATACTTGGTTTTGAAAAAAAAAAAAATCACCATACAAACATAAAAAGACAACATAAAACATAAAAGCCATTAAAAAAAAAAAAAAAACACAACAAAAAACCAAACAACCAAACAATAAAACCTGTCATTAGCATGTGACACTGACCAAAAGGAGCCCATACTGTTTCAGGAACAGTTCACAAGGACTTCTGCAGTTTCGGATTCGATATTGGACAGAGGTACTAAGGAGGGCTGCCAGTCTCATGGGTTAAAGCTGGATTCTTCATCGAGCCCGGGGACTGGAAAGGGTTACAACTTTTTATTTCTTTTTTTTATTTTTTTTTTTAAACTTTTTTTTTTTATTTTTTTTTTTTTTCTTTTTCCTTTAGTGCTGATGATTGTTATTTCCATTTCGTTTTCTCTCTCGTTTTCCTAGATGGACTCCCCGCTGAGAAGATCCCCCGGGAGGAGAGTATTCAGAGGCGTGGGGCTCCCGATGACTCTGCCGTCGTCGGCGCTGGGGGGTCCCCAAAGGCTGCTGGAGTACTGGGGGACCCCTCCCCACAGCAGGTCGCTGCTGCCCTTGCCCCCCAGGCAGGGGGGGTTCCAGTGGCCGGTGTCGGGGCGCACCAGCCCGTGGGAGCTGCCGGAGGAGCCCAGGCGGGTCTGGGTGGATCCAGTGTTGGACTGCCAGCTGGAGGTGGGCGGCAGCGCCTGGCCCTGTGCCAGGAAACGGTTCACTTCTTCCTCACCAGCAAACTCGGCCAGGATGGTAGTGTTTCCCAGGACACACCTGAGGGCACAGACAAAACAGGGGGAACGATGTGAGGAGAGGGGCGCTTCTGGGAATACCCGAGGTGGATGTCCCTGTGAGGAAAGGCTGGGAGAGCTGGGGTTGTTCAGCCTGGAGGAGAAGAGAAGGCTTTGGGGCGACCTAATTGCTGCCTTCCAGTACCTGAAGTAGCTACAAGAAACATGGAGAGAGACTATTCACAAGGGCCTGGAGTGACAGGAAAAGTGGAATGGCTTTTTCTATCTTACAGATGAGATATTAAGGAGTATCACCCTGCGAGGGAAGGGAGGCCCTGGCACAGGTTGCTCAGAGCAGCTGTGGCTACCCCATCCATGGAAGTGTTCAAGGCCAGGCTGGATGGAGCTTTGGAGCAACCTGTCTAGTGGAAGGTGTCCCTGCACATGGCAGGGGGTGGAACTGATGATCTTTAGGGTCCCTTCCAACCCAGGCAATTCTACAGTGGTTTATCATCGTTATGTCCTTTCTGTTGCTCTCTAAAGCTACATGTCCCTCTCCTCGAGCTTCTTTTGGAATCCTTATCACATCTTACAAACTCTTTGCAGCCTTACAGGTGACAAATCCTAACTGAAAGGATTATTAATGGTGAATAAAGTTTTGTAATAACCTCTTATTCAGTAGTACCACCCAGATGATTTTTCTCTATCTCATTCAGGCCATTTTGAAAATCAGAGTAAAAGTAACCAGTGATCCGAGTTCTGACTCCTGGCAAATAAGCGCCTAAGAAATTAGTTCTTGAGATAAAATTGGCTTAATAAAAAAAAGAGGACAGAAACATACATGTGCAGAGACTTTTGGGCCTTGGCTGCTTCCTCCTTGGAACTGTATCGGACCACAGCATTCCCTTGTGTCAGGTTCAAGTGGAATGTTATGAGAGGGCCGTGTTGCAAACACAGTGTCCGCAGTGTGGAACCATCAATCTGGGGAGAGAAGGGGGCAAAGGTTGTCTGTGCTGTTGTGATTTTACTTTTAATGCTTATTAAGCAAGTTTTAAAAGCTAAAGAGTGAGTACAAATGAAAGGAAAAGAAAAAAAAAAAGAATTAAATTACAGACTTATCACACTCTGCACTGAGGGAGACATCCTGTCTTTTTAAGTCTTCCCTACAGGCCAGTGCACAAAATTTCCCAGTTTAGGTTATAAAAATTATATCTATCACTGAAAGTCCACAGAAGTTGAGAAAGAAGTCAAAGGAAAACACATTGTTCATAAATATAACTAAATTTTCCCCAAGATCAGTTTGGATGTCTGCACTCAAGGCTTTGTGCTTTATGTTCTTCCTTCTCAATGACACTGTGTGAAGGACAAGTAGAGGACTTAACAGACTTGTGAGAAAACCAAAGAAACCCATCGAAAAAGCAGATTTTTCATTTCTGTGTCTGCTTTAAAGCACCATTCACCTCCAAACTTACACATACACAAATGGTGCCCACTGAATGCCTAATTACAGCCTTAAAAGTTTATACTTGATTTGACAGCACTTTGAAAACTTAAAAAATTCCCTGAAGAAGACACCTGTAATAAATGCAGAGTAATTATTCTTCCTTCAAATAAATCAAATAACCAAGGCTGCTAAATGTTCTTACAATCTCTCAAATGTGCCAGGTCTCTTTCCCTGTGCAATTCCAGTTACCTGGGGGGTGAGGTTCCGAAGAACCAGCCAGCTGCTTGTTCTCCCTGAGCTGTCAGTACTCCATGCAGAACCTGCAATAAAATTCCACAAAAAAACCCACTGATCATGGTCTGAACAGAACATTACAAGCCAATTTACCTGGAATCACAACATACTAGCAAGCCTCACTGCTACTGAAAACAAATCCTACGGCTATTTCCTCCCACCTTGATTTACTGTCTCCTCTGGAATGAAAGGCTGCTCTGAATGGAAACCTGCTCTTGTTACATTTAAAAGGTCTGTGGCTTTTTCCACACTCCCAGAGTAACTATTAGTGGCAGATGCAGGTACGACACTGCAGCAAACTGGATCTCCAGGATACATTAGAATTAATCTGGAAGGCACATTTTAAAAGCAATTCTGATGTCCAAGCTCAGGCTGCTGCCTGCTATTAAAGATTTTATAGCACTGCAGCACTCTGCTATCTTGCCAATGACAGATTAATGTATATGACTTATTCAAAACAGGTATTTCTGCACTGACAATGTCCTGATTGAAGATACAAGGACATAACCAACAAAACCTGCTCTTCCAACCTCAGGCTGGTGTTTTACAGCTTGGAGTTTTACATTAGGAAACTGTCCAAGCTTGGTATTTATGAGTGGCATTTAAGAAACCACAGTGGATACTGTGGGTCACACATGTGACCACACTCAGGCTGGAGAGAATCTGGGCAGCAGCAATATCTGCCCACACAGGTGGGGCTTTGGTGAAGGAAACAGATCCAAAATTAATGGCAAGAAGAGGGAAGAACATTTAATTCTCAGCTTAGTGAAAACAGGTTAATAAAATAGTCAGCTTTACAAAACAGGTGTAATATTTGCATATATATCTATATTTATGCAGATATAAATATCTATGCACGCTCCAAATGTGTATCCCATATTAAATTCCATGGACTCATCTTGAAGCCTCGTAGGGAGTTTTAGATCATACCACAAAACAAGAAAAACATTTTTAGAAAATAAGAAAATGGCTAAAAAAAAAAACCTAGCTGGAGGTAAATAATTTGGCAATTCCTGTCTAAAATTACACACGTGACCATCTGAAAGACAGCAGCTTCATTTACAACTTAGACAAAGTGTAATAAACAGGCGTGAGATTAATCCCCAAAACAGACACAACTCCGCTTGCACTGAACCTCCAGATTTTGGAGCCTCATACACAGAATAAAAGCAGGTGTTACAAAGCAGAGAAGCTGTGGGTACCAGAGGAGTAAGAGCTGGTCCAGCCCAGGGGACTGGCTCCCCACGTGGATGATGGCTTGGTGTTGGTTAAGCCTGGAGGGGGTCTCGTCGGAGCCGTAGTGTTTCTGGGTACCTTCCAGAGTTCGTGGGACAGAGAGGCTTGTGTGTGAGAGATCGGGCCAGAGGACCACGTGGACTTGATGTCTGACAGTTTACCTGCAACAGGGAAAAAAAATGCATTTGTGTATTCTCAATTTTAAAGCCAGCAGGATGGGTATCACTGACTACATTCCTCCAACTTTTCAGGGGGAAAACAACAACCTTCTGTACCATCCAGTGCTATCAATTCTATATCCTTTGAACCTACCAGTGTTTATAGTTTCAAATAATTCTGCATTTTATGAACCTCACAACACCTGCCACATGCACAGTTCCCTTTTTAAAATCTCCTACCACTTCTCTTTCTTTCTAAAGATGATACATGAAAAAAAGACCAGAAAATGGATTTAGGCATTTGAAATCTAATTGCACCAAAATTATAATGAAACACTTCAAGATTGTCTCTCTCAAAAGGTTTAACAGGACTTAAACATTTCTTTTAACAACTCATTTTATCTAGTAAAGAAACCAGTATGTCCATGTGTTCTTCTGACATATTAAACTTCTAAAGATCAAAGACCAATAAAAACTGGCTTAATGTTCAAAGTAACTGATACTCTTTTTTCCAAGTATCTTTGAAAAAAATGAAGTCTGCAGAAGTTCAGATCATATCACAACCTGTCACTCTTTGTAACTTTTTGCTGTTCGGTTTATTTCCCTAATCAGTTTTTAAATTCTGACTACTGTTCCTGCCAAATCAGAGTTTAATAACACAAAACCAACAATAGCAAATACAGTTTAGCATTTAGAGAGGCAGACAAAATTGATTTAAAATATGAATACCAAAATAAACCCCTGTATTCACCTTTAGACTTACACTTCCCTGCCTTTCCTCCTTGTACCAACGCATGTTGTGCGATCAGAGCCCAATTTCCTTGTCACAGCACAGTCCTGCTGTTACCAACACTGGCAGCACGTGTTGGACTGGAATGGGCTGAAAGGGACACATCCTGCATCTTCTGCCACAGCAAATGGTGTTGTGACTGTGCTGCCTTAATGCTTTAATGCTGATTGCAGAGAATAAGAAAATACTTGGTCTGACAAAGTCTAAGGTGCAAAAACCTTGTGAGTTTTTGTAAGAATAGATTAGAACTGGCAGATTTAAGTTTATATTGGATCAGTGCTTTGCATCAAGGCAGCCACTGAGGGTTTTTTTATCAGTTCCAAAGCCAAATTTACCAGTTGCCAAATCACAGCCTCAGCTATATACACACACACTCCCCAGACTGCCTCCATTTATCTAAATCATTTAACTCAATGATTTTATATTGAATCGCAAGAATTCAAGTGAAAGGGCAACCACTCTCCCATCTTCTTGCAAACTGCAGCAACAAAAACAATTTGACAATGATGATGAGGACATCAATGAGTGTAAAATGGTGTGAGGGAAGGGAGCAAGTCTGAGTTGGAGAACTCAGAGCAGCCCAGCCTGTGATGCGGCACACAACACATGCACATCACCACAGACCAGACGTTGCTATGTCACTACTTCCCATGGGGGTAACACAAACATTAGATGACACTGCGGAAATATAAGAAGGAAATAAAGCAGAAATGCATGGCAGATAAAGAAAAGCAAGCCACTCCTTTCTTTTCCTTTCTCTGGAGGAAAACATTCCAAACAACCCCTTTTATGTTTTGCATTCTGCAGTATGACCTGGAGGCTGCACCTTCCTTCATCCAGAGAAGTGGAGGGTTTTCAGTGGTTAGATGAGAAAATGCTAATCCAATCCACACAACAGCCCCAACACATTTTTATAATGGGACAAACTGGATATTTAGGTAGGTAGTTGGCAAGCAAAGTTGACATGTTTTGCAGATATGCACTCCAGAATTTAGAGCTTGTTAAAAAGAATGGGGCAGTTATTTAGTCCACTTACAAGCTCAGTCATACAGGGCAGCATCAGGCTTTGGCTTGGCAGTTAAAAGACATTTAAGAGCCCCAAGAAACCCAACCCCTCCAGAGTCATGCAAAGTAATTCCTGGAGGTACTGAAGCACTAAAGCTTTTCCTGAGCTGAAGATGTTTCACTTTTAACAGTGAGTTTAGTAACAAAAATTTCACGTCAGCTCTTACTGGAAGTGTCCTAGACAATATTCCTCCTCAGAGATCTCGATGCCAGTACAGAGAAGACAGCACGTGGCACCAACTGGAATACACACATTTTTCCTAAGCACAGTTCCAGGCACACCCTCCAACACTCCCCGCTGAAGGGCTGCCAGGAGAGCTGCCTACCGAGCACAGCACCGAAAACACGCCTCTGTCTCTGGCAGCAGCGCTGTCACCGCTGGGAAAGCACCTCCTGGGGCCTTTTGCTGAGAATGCAGAAGGATGTGGAAGTAGAAAGGCCAGTTCCGTACCTGCAATGCTAGGTGCAGATGCAATGCTGCTGAAAGAGCTACTGTAGCCGGAGGCACTAAGCGGCCAGGCACTCGATGAAGGCAGCGTGGCATTCTGAGATGATGTTGGGGATGACCCTGCAGAACCAGCAGAGAAGCAACTAAGAAAGATGGGCATAATGATGTTTGGTGTGACATAAGCAAATCTATTATGTGCAAATACAAACCATGCAAAGGCATTTTTCCTTAATCAGCCTGGTCTCTGAAGGCTAGGAATGAAATGTTATTGAAGGTGTGATAAAGTGAAGCAGAAGTCTTTAGTAGGAAAGGGAAGAAAGCTGGCACAGTAGCAGTTGGAGTACTGCCTGTGAGGGAGGCAAATTCTGCATTTCCTTTAAGAGATGTGACTCAAAAAAATTAAGTGTTAAACTGTTCAGTCTCAAGGAACAGGCTTCATTTATCAAGGTCCTCTGCCAGCTGACTTAGGTAATGGCAACTGTAGATGAGCAGAGATGCATATGATAAACTAACCTCTTACCATGGGTGATCTGTCCTAAATTACTCAAGGTAAGTACTTTCCCTCCATCCTAATGCCCACAAACATCTTTAAATTGTTGCAGACTTTCAATAAAGTAAGGATATATTTTAGCAATCTCTTCTTCAACTGATAACATAAATGAAATAGCCTGAAACCACCTCAGTAAATCATTTACAATCTGAGAAGCTATCTAAGAATACATTTCCTGGCTGGCAGCAAATGAAAGAAACTGAACATAAAATAAAAAAAATCTTCATTACAAAGACCAGAAGAGCTGGAAGTATTCTCTCCAGCCACCAGTGTGTATCCCGGGCGACTTATCATTCCTGTCACACATAGATGGACTGCAATACTGAAACATCTTAAACTGACTCATAAAAATAGGTGAGCTCTTTAGAAAAGAGCACTGTACTGAGGGAGAAGGGAGGAAGTAAAAGGACAAACTCATCCCTCACAGCTCAATAAAAAACAAAGGCTATCTGTTCAACTGCAAAAGCAACCAACTAAACTTTACCTTTAGCAGACTCCCTGCACTCCACAGGACACCAATACAGACATCAGGTTTCAAGCAAAATAACTCTGTATCTGGCCTTCTCTGGAGATAATCTATTCCACAGGCAGGAGTGATGGAATTACAGCAGATTCAAAAGCCTACAGAACTGACACTGGTCCTGACTCCTTGTGGCTGTCTCTCAGCTCATAGTAGCTGACTCTGCAAAGCTTCAATAGCAAACAGGGACAAGCAAAAACCAACCCAAAAGCTTGGGTTTTGCCTGTTTCCAAGGGCACACCACAGCCTGGCCCTCTAAATGGGGATCAGCTCTGTCAATACAAGCTCTGTGCTCTGGACTGCAGTGTTCAAAGACAGCCTCTTCCCATGAAAGCTACAGTCTCATATGGATGGGTACTGAGAGCAAAAAGCAGTTTTGCCTACGAGGAAACCCCTACTTTATGTAAGCATAAAGAAACAGATTCTAAACCATATTTTTATTAAACTTATATTACCAAACTAAAAAGCTAATGAGGAAAGGAAGCACACATGGAGCTCAACAGTCCCTGCTCTTCAGAAGGCTTGAGTTCCTGAGGGCCTCTTTACTTCTGCAAAGACCATCTCTGCTGACCCTATCCAAGAAGCAAATTATTTCTTCATTCCACTGTCATATTATACACCAACAGAGCCAATCTTACTTCTCTAAAGCAGGAAGACCTGTATTAGGTATCATCTGACTTACAGGTACAGCTCTGAAGGTTTAAGCTTTTGGCCTGAACAGAGTATTTCTTGGGTGCACCCTATTTGAGCTGTCACTGAACTACATCTTCCTACTTGTTATAACTTAAAACTTTCCTGCCCCTTGAAGCACATTTGGGTCACTGAAAGTTAATTCAACATTATTCATGCACACAAATACTCTGTCTTCCAGCATAAATAAAGGGACTGCTTCCTGGCAAGAGACAACTCGAATGGCTGGAGGCAATGAAACCTCTGCCTCCTTCCCTCACGTTTCACATCCTTTGCTGAATTAACAAGCCCAGAGCTGGACACTCATTTCAAGGATAGTTCTGATTTACAGTCTGTGCTGATATCACAGATGCAACAAAATCCACATTTTTAATCCTGACAGATCCTTCTGGACAACCTGACTGTGCTATTTCTGTGCCTACTACAGTGCTCTAATACAGGGCAGATGACTTGGCTATTTCAGCACCCTGATCACAATTAAACCAAGCCACCTTTCCTTTTGATCCACTTCCAGTACATCCAACTAACAAGTAGCACAGTCCCAATGCTTGACTGTTTTATGGAATTCTCTTCTTATGCTGAAGTAAGGACTTCCAAGACAAAAGGAATGGAAATAGCAGTGCGAAACAGTAGTTTACTAGTCAATTCCCCTAATTTTTTCTTTTCTTTTATGGTTTTGAGGATAAAACAGCTCTAATTTATTTTGCTGATTGATCTTCTAACAAAGCTAAATTAATTAGTGTGCCAGAAGCCTGCTGCCTCAGCAACAACTGTGGAACTTTTGTATTGTGTCTTCTTAGCATTTCACAGTGTAAGTAGGAGAACAGGCAGTGTGGAGAGCAAAATTTCATTCAAAATCAAGTGTTACAGGTTGGGAAAAACTTCCAGCGACCACAGATGTTTAAATTATACCTCACAGCCTTTTCCAATAGAAGAATATTTACATTCCCATGGAAAACAAGAATCTTCTTAATCCCATATTTAAAACAAGTCTTTCTGGATATTCAGTGAAAGTTCTGAGCAGAAGCATTATTAGATTAGGAGTACATGCAAAAATATGCTGTGTCTGTAACAAATGAGGTCAACTTCTTTCGAGAGAAGAAGAAAGAATGCACAGATGTGAAAGCAACTTGTGTGTTTACCTCCACTCTTGAGGAGATAGCGATTAACATCCTGTATCGTGGTGTTTATGGTAGGCCCAGTTGGAACACTTCCAGGAGTAACATCAGGGTCATTTTCAGGATCAATATTCTGCAGTCCTTTCCATGGCACTCCTGGATGAAACTCTGTTCCAAATACAACAAAAGAGGAAAGCACATAAGGTCACAATCCTCCAAAGTCCCCGTGCATCAGAAGGATTCAATTGATCAACCCAACAGTACATTTTAAGGACATCATTTCAACACCCAGGCTTTGTGTTTGGTTACCTGGTGGCCAGTTTATGCTGGAGCCATTGGAAATCTTATCACTATCGGATTTGGCACGTGACCAGCTGTGAGGAACAGCTACGGGTGGGCTGGCAGGAGACTCACTGTTCTGAATCAGGTCATACCGGCCATAGGAGTCATCAATGGAGGACTTTCCTGGAGGACCAATACTTAAACCTCCAGGTATAGCACCTGTAAGGAATGAGAAGGAAAGGCTTTGTTTAGCAGCAGGACTAATTTGGGGTATGGGATTTCATCAGTCCCCATATTTTGTTATTATTCTCTCTGTTGTTTCTTTTGGTATTACGAAGATAAAAAGAAAACTAAAATACAAACACAGTAAGCCAGGCTTAAGAGCCTCTGGAGCCTTACTAGGGACTACAGCTGTGAGATGAGCTGCTGGTACAATCTAGACTCAAGTTAAAGAAATTGCATTAAATTCCTGCCAAAAAGAGAGTTAACTAATTCAAATCATTACACTGATGGTAAACAGGAACTTGTTGAGACAGCATATTGAGGAGTATCACTGTAGGCAATCCCTTATCTCATCCTTCCCAAGGCATTCATTGCTGATGGGATGAATGACTTGAAATTGTTCTCATGTTCCTACAAACTATCAAAAAACAATTTGGCATAAGCAGTGCAGCTACTTTCACAATAAAAAACTTGTCATAGAAGGAATAATTCATGCTACTCATAATAAAATCCAGGATATATTACACTTAACAGAGCCCCATGTTCCAACAGAATAAACTTAGTACAGGAAACAAATGAACAACTGACTCAGGATACTGGAGGTGTTAGGGATATAGGTGTGCAAACAGATTAGCAATCACTTCTGGAAAAATAAGAAGTCTGTGCTCCTAACTCCAGGGTGGGTAACTACGTAATCCATCATTGCCTTTGTACAGTACTGGCTGGGAAAGGTTGATGATACTGGAGAAAGTGGGAGAAAGTTAAGTCATGTTTTTTAGGATTGAAGGTATACAGATCTGCAATAAGAGGAAGGTTGTGAGACTTGTTTTGCTGACACTAAAGGGTTGTTTTATTTGAACTCCATGTTCTCAGCAACAAAATTCAACAAATGAAAAAACCATTTCTACATTGCATGCAGGAATTGAGACCTGCACTGCTGAATGTGACTGCAGAAATCATCTCACGGGCTCCAAAGGCATTTGGTACCAACCATTTATGAGCACTTACACAAGAAAGTAACACAAGAAAAATTATTACAGTTACACTGTGGCTCAAATCCCAAAAAAACAGACTAACACAGGGGACATACCGTGCTTGCTGGAGTTCTGGTCAAGAGAAGAAGCAGCACTAGACAGATTATCCATTGAGTTGGGGTGTGTCCACTGAGGAAGGCGAGACTGGGACTGAGAAGTGTCCTTCACTGACAAACCACCAGTAATGTCCATGTTATTTACATTCATGTTCGGGTTCAGTCCAGCTGAGGGGAAACAGGTCATTAGATATTCATCATATAATTAAAAGATGTGTTCAAAAACCCAGCTACAGGAATTACTGAACACCCATTTGTGTATGTGTGTCACTTACAATGCACCTTTTTGACCTGCTGTCAGGAACTTTTGATTTTATGGGAACACCAGAAGATCTCCATGAATTCGGAAAATGTTAATACTTTGCTAAAAAGGGGGGGGGAAAGGTGTAAGGATAATATATTAAAGCTGTCAGTGTTTCTACTTACAGTCTCCTCACTTGTCTCAGGAAAGGCATTGTGGAAGAATGCACTGGAATGTTTTGTTAAACCAGGGAAGAGTTTGCAGCATTCCATGGCTGCACCAAAAGATTCCCAATGTCTTCCCACCACACCCCCATGATGTCTGCCACTTCATTTTGCTAACAACATTTTAAAAATCCCAAACAAAACAAGCAATTAAAGGCCAAACAGTGGCTGTTCATCAGAGCAGGTATTTTACTAGTTGGGCTTGTATTTTGTATACACAGAACAGACTCACTCAGATTTATTTAGGGAATAATTTTGACATGCTCCTGTGACATGAATCTGGGTCTTTTTTGATATATAATCCTGAATGTTAGCAGATCACAGGGAGCTGAGAAATCTTAAGAACCTCTTAGACTTAGGCCTTTAATTCACAAATTCTTTTGCCTTCTGATGCTCCCTGCCATAACAGCTCACCACAGCAGTCAGAATTACCTTCTTAACTGCTGCATGGCAGATAAAGCTTGGCAATTCTATTGTACCCAGCATAAAGAGAGTCACAAAGAGATTAAATTAATTCCTTTATGTCATAAAGGAAGTCTGTAGCATACATCAAACAATCGCACAGCAAAGAGGTCTGAAAGGTTGCTCTGTTCTGCCTGTCTCCAGGCCCAATCGACTATTTTGACATCAATCATATTTGACAGATCTATGTCTAATCTACCACAGAATGGCTGCTGAAGAAGATTTCAGGAACTTCCCAGATAATTCATTCCAATACTCTACTTTGCTTAAAGCAGCTAAGTGATCCTTAATGTTTAGCTAGTTCTCCTTTTAGGCATCACAAGTTTATTACCTCTTGCATTAGCCACATGCAAGAAAACTTGTTCATAGCTCTCTTTTACATTTTTGAAGATTCTTGCATGTCTCTTAAATCCTCTTTAGACTATAGTGAGCAGAGGATCTAATTTTTTCCTTAGCAGTTGTGTTTTTGAAACATCTAATTACCTCCCCTACACTCTGATCCATTTATTTCTTGAAACAAACTGCCCAAAATTGATGCCTTACCAGTGCTGATTACAGTGGAAAGATGACTTTGCACAACTTTCCTAGGTGATATTCCTGTTTATGAATGTGACATTTGTGCATTTTACAACGTGATGCTGTTAATTTACACTTAGTTCATAAACAGCAACATAAGTGAATAGCTAATTAGGCAAATTTTCTGTTCTGGTTATTTGTAGGCAGAACACAGGTGAGCAAATACAGCTACCACAAACCTGAAACACAGTTAAAACACAGACATGTAGTGCCATGATTTTGTTTTGGCATTTCAGTGTTATTTAATAAACATATATTTATATATTTATATGTGGTATACTCTGGAACAAAATACTCAGATGCTGAGTTAAGGAAATGGGCTCCCTCTGTGTTTCCCATGTGGACCTGCTGCAGGGAGGACACTCACCAAGAGGGTAAGGAGCAAAGGTGTTCGGTGAAGACTGTTGCTCTTTGGTCTGCAGGTCAGGTAGGCCGGGAGCCTGGGGATGGGGTGAAAAGCTATCCATGGCTGATTTGCCTGCAGAGGGGTGCAAAGATAGATGTGGAGGGGGAGGCTGCTGCTTCATAAGCAGGGCCTGGGCCAGCTGGCGCTGGTGCTGCTGGATCTGCTGCTGCATGTTATTGATTGTACGTGCAACCTGCGGGAGAGAGAATCAATAAATGCTCAATGGAACAAAAAGACACCAGATTTCTTTCTCTGCAGTGAAATAACACAATAGATCTCTTTACAAATAAAAATTGACTGTATTAAGGGGTGAAGAGCTTTCCTCCAATAATGCTGTGAAGCAGCTTTAACACTCAGCACCCTTTGCTGTCACGCACTGCATTCCTGTTCTAAGGATGCTTTAGCTGCTTTAGTATAATGTCACTCAGTCTCTTTAAGCTACTGAAACCAAACTAATGCAGAGATTGGGCTGGCAGGCAAACATACTTGCTGCTCCTGTTGTCTCATGGGTCCGGAAACGTTACGCTGAGCCTGTAACATCTGCTGCTGGATTTGTAAACGTTGGTACGCCTGGAGAGACAAGGGAGAGGTCAGAGCCCCAACACACAACAGGCTGAACAAGCTTGCCTGAGCTGCTCTGGTACATCATGAAATGGAAAAGACAAACACTGGAGTTCTCTGAAAACAGTCAATGAAGCAAAAGTATCAACCTTGTCACAAATCTATTTTATAATATATTTAAGTCCTGTGTTCATTTTCATGTTTTTTTTTTTGACTTCTGACAATACTGTAGTTAAATTGCTTTTGCTGCTTTATTTCTGAAAAAATTCATGATTTTAAAATGGTTAGCTTGGCAGCAAATTGATGTGCAAGGTGCTTCTCTGAAACACAGGAATTCAAAATCCAAAGGAATTCCATACAGATATTTTTCAAGTAGCTGGGTACTGTTAAATTATTATGACAATAATAACAGTGCTCCTCAAAACATAACCAGAAATGAATAACAGTATCAAACACTGTTACTAACAGAACAGTTTCTCTAGCACATTGAGAGCAGCAACTCAGCTAATTTGTCATCCTCAATTTTATGTTTAACCCTGGCAAATACTGACTTTGCAGTTTCTCTTTTTAAAATAATCTTAAAATCCAATTCAATATTTTTATATGCCCACACACACACACACGTACACACATATATATATATATATACACAAAATTTGCACACAATGGCAAAAGTACATGTTTGCAAAAAATAAGTAGTGCCTATCACATGGTATTTTTAATATACATGCCATTAAATAAAGGAAATTTTCCCTAAGCTTCATTTTTTAACGAGGCAAATGAAGGAAGCTCTCCAGGTAACTCAGGTGACCAGCACTGCCAGGATTTCTCTGGTTATGCTGTGACACACCTCCCAGTGGTCAGTCAGTTGTGTGTACAGAATACAGAATACACTATGTCACTTATAGCAGTAGGAAGACAACGGACTTTTAGTTCCACTGCTCAGCTGTAAAGGATAATTATTCCACAAATGACTATTTATAAAGCCTGAGGCAAAAAATACGATTTTGTTTCTTTAAAAAGAAACTCTACCAAAGAAATCAGGATCTGATTGCTTTGAAGGTCTGTCATGTCATTTAAAAATTTAGATAGCGGTTCTCCACTTTATCTTCATGCCTTCAATTCTGATTTAGAGCTTATTTGCCATGTCTTTTAACTTACCAGCTGCAGCTGATAGAGCTGGTTCAACATCGTCATATGCTGAGGATTATTAATTGGCGAGGTTAACTGTGCAGGGCTGAGACCAATGTTTTTTGCTGCAAACTGCAAAAGCTGTGCTTGAACCTAAGGAAGAGCAGTGTATTAAACATTGTATGTTCGCTTTCAACAGTGACAACTGTGTGAGCCATTCATAAGTCACAAAACTTCAGCTGGAAAATACTGCTATTACCCGAAGTGGTACTGTGAACTATCCAAAAATTAGCAAGGTTATCTTAATAACCATACTCAGAAGTTCATTTATAGAAAAAAAGAGATGAGAACAAACTGCTCAGAAATACCACTGTTTGCAAAAAGGAACTCAGTAATGTGCCCTCACAAGTAAGGTACATAATGTGAGACCATCTCAGCCATGCAACATGTAAATAGGTAACAGGGACACAGCCAGGCAGCAGTGGCTGCAAACCGCAGGAGAGGAGAGTATGGAAGAGTTCTCTAGGGAAAGGGAAAACTTATGAGTGGAAATCTAACCTGAGGGGATAGAAACTGAGGCACTTGAGCACGAAGACTAGGCTGGGATGAATTAAGAGGTTGCACTGGCGGTTGCTGCGGCTGTTGCATGGTCCTGGCTTGTGCTGCTCCGCTATTGCCAAACATACCCAGATTGCCACTCGGTATCTGCAGCAGGACAAGAATGGCACTGGCATGTAAAGACATCACTCAACACATAACCTGGATGTTACTTGTCTGTGCAGTCTCTATTCTCAGTGATGATGACAGGCACGAATAAAGAAGGCAGCACATACAGACTGTGTTGACAACCAGGTTTAGAATCGGGCATGGCAAGGACTGCCATGTACCCAACATCCCAAACCCCCAAAACTTTGTACAGATGCCTGAACAAAAGGCAGCTGAAGTTGAACATGGCTTTTATAAAGATGCATAGCCCTGGAGGGTCAAGAGATGAACAACGGAAAGTACCTGCCCAAAATGTTTGCATTTGTGCAGCAAGGGAGAAGGGAGGCATTAAACTCACAGCATCCCCATCCTCAAGTTAGGTAAGCAGTTTTTGTACTTGATCATTTTACAAAGCTCCTGAAAATGGACATGCTATTAGTGCAGGCTCTCTTTCAGAAAGATGTGCTTAATGGGCTGGAAGTGCTGGACAAGCATTGCCTTCAAAAAATAACTTTAAAAGAATACACATAATAAGAGCCACCCTAGAATGATAAGACAGTGTTTTTCTGTGTTGTTTTTTATTTTTGCTAGAACTTCAATTTGATGGCAGAAATAACCTTTTCATAATCAACAGCCTTTATAGCCTCTCAGTCTTATAGGGTGTTTATCAGTTTTCCACACCAGCTCCTTTCTTTTTCTTTCCCTTTCAGCATGTTCTACCCAGGGGCAAAACAGCCCCCTGGCCTCAGTGCTCCATCTGACCCAGGTGCTGGAAGTCCAGCGTCTTTCTTGCCACCTGTCAGAAGTATGAGCTGCCTTGACACTTAAAGCAGGAATAAAAAAGCCCCCCTCACCTCTGCCCTATCCCATCACTGGATAATTAAGCCAGCCAGGAAAAATGAACTAGAGCAATGCCTCTGCCTTGGAGTGTGACAATTTGCAATGCCTCAAAAAAGGAGATTTCCATCAATCAAAGCAGAGCCACGCCAGGGTTCAAGGATATAAATCCACAACACTATAGTCTCTTCTTAATCGATGTGTGTCATTAACAGGCTAATTACAACTAAGCAGTTGTTTTATGTCCTATAAGGTGAAACGTTTACACAGCAGGTAATTTTCCCACTGATATTTCACGTGAACAAAGATGTTGCACTTTCAGTTTAAACCCGTTTTCCCTGGGGAAGTGACAGATAGGCTTTAGCAGCTAATCCAAGAGAGCTGAAATTCACCTTGGATCTCCCCTGACAGCCTTACCTGTCTAGAAGAATTCAAGTTTTGCATGCCCAGCCCTGAGGCAATCCCGCCCAGGGTCTGATTAGGGAGTGCACTGTTTGAAAGGGGGAGCTTCAGGCTTGGTGAAGGCAAAAATGGTGAAGTAGTGGGCTCTTCCACTAGGCCGCCATCCTGATTGGAGAAAGAAAGGGTGAGCTGTGTGCGGTGCCAGGAGCCGACAGCGCACAAAACAGTGTCCCATGGAGACAGAAAAGGGCATGGATGAATAAAAATATATATATATATATAAAAAAAAGGTATGAATAACAGGGAATGAGAAGCATGGAGTGAAGGGAGAAGAAAGAGAGAAACAGCATTAGGGTACTGTTTTTCTTAACTTTGTTGCTCTTAATCCCCAAATGCACAATCACCCTCACCCACCTCTCCAGAGGAAAGGAGGGATTCTAGCAGCCAACTGCAGAGCTATCATGTGGCCATTGCCTCCTCCCCACTTGGATTATCTCCTCTTTTCTCCACTAGATTGAAAGGTGCAAAGGGAAGAGAGCCAGCACATTTCAGGGAAGTCCTCTGTCTGCCTGGAAAACTCTCAGCAGTGCAGTGCAGACATCAGACACACCGCTTTAGCTAACCCAAAACTTGGGAGAGGCCAGATCAGCTTATTTGACACCAGTCTGGATTTGGTTCCACATCATAGCTCTGCTCTTAAAAAAGCATTTTTGCACTAATCCCCTCTCCTAACTGAGACACACGAGCCTCTTTTAATATTCACGTAGCGCTGAGTTATTAATACCCACTATGAAACATTACACTGCGCCCAATGAACACAAACCACTTAAACCCAATAATGACAATATCGTCTGTGCAGCCTTCCTGAACATCCCCAGGAGGAGGCAGATTTCAGCAAGGCAGGAGGAGCCCCCTCTGATAACTGGGCTGCAAGGAACCACGGCTGAGCGTGGCTGTGATGCACAGGAGGCAGCCCCCACGGGGGGCAACAGCAAGGCAGAAAATAAAATAAATTACAGAATCCCCAATCAAACAGGTAGATATCTCGCTCGTATTACAGTGGGGCACCGAGTTCTATCTCAAACTGTGCTTTGATGTCTGGGCAGCCTGCGGCAAGCATGATCAAATAACGCTGTGTACAAAGTAGGGCTCCGAAAAAACAGGCAGAGTGAAAAATCTCTAATTTGCAACGTGCTGGACTGGGGTTTTTCAGGCAGCAGGTTCGTTGCAAGGAAAGGCTTTTTGAACAGGTGAGGAGCCTGGTTATTTCAACCTATAAATTCAATGCCCCTGAAGACTGTGAGATACTGATAAACATTCTTTGTTCAAAAAGCAGCCCCGTCAGCGAACCAGATACCCAAATAAATGATCTAATGCTGCAAGCATGCTCAGTGAATTTTATGTTCTAAGTTAATGCTGAAAAATGCATTTTCAACAGCTCTCCTTTGATGCAAAGGAAAAGTTTCTTTACTGTGAGGCAAAGTGACACTTGACATGCTATCTGACTATCCTGAGGGGGACACTGACATTTTCTAATGATATCCCCAAGGCCTTTCAGCTTGAGATATTTTACATTCTACTGGACATCAGTCACACTCCACAAACAACTGCAGCTTGCATGACAGTAACAGGTTCAAGGATTTCTCTTTAGATCACAGACATATGTTTACAATTCTACCCTTCCCCCTTTAAAGTGAAAATAATTTCAAGCTTGGTGTGTGCTCTCTCCTTCAGATGCCATTGTTTCCTATGTGAACAGACCTACTGACCATGAAAGGCCAATGCAATCCCTCCCTGTCCCCCAAATTTATTCAAGTCTTGTCTCACTGACATTATTTTTTCTCAATTTTGAAATAGGCAGTGCCAAGGACGGTGGAGGACAAGCCACGCTGGAGACTCAGGCATTTAATTTCTAGAGCAGGCAGACTCCTTTCACAGGGATGTTCCTTCTGCAGCAAATGGCTTTTGTGCAAGTTTATGACACTTTGTTCACATTCACTTGGTTCCATTTTATTTAATTTAAACTGCTGCACAAATCTGTGCTCTGTAACTGAACTGAAATCAATTCATTTAACATAAAGTATTTTAGTTGGTCGACTTAAAACCATTCCCAACCCAGACCAGGGGACACCTTCACTGCTCACAGTGGTTTGTAATCCATTATTTTTCAGGCTCTTTTACATAATAATTGTTTTCTGAAGAGCAATCTTTTCTACCTAACTTCTCCTCTTCAGTGATTTCCTTACAAATTTATGTTACATTTCTCCCTCAGGCTAATCAATTCAACAAATCCTCCACATTTGAATCATCACATTATGCTCAATCCAGCACTGCTTTTAACTTTTTTTGAAGGGACTTGACACACCTGCAGTGTTTGCTACTAAAGTAATCCAACACAAAACACCACACTGGTGCTTTTTAGGACTTTGGAAGGTCTCTCACAATACTCCCAAGCACCAAACGTGACAGAATGCAAGTGGTGTCACTCTAAGGTTTTTTTAGCCCTGTGAGATATGGACTGTTTAGCAGAGGATTCTTGGACACTGACAGTCACCTGCCAACAACTGCCCCTTCATGAATCAAAATGCCCCAAGAGGCTCATGAATTTTGTCAGAAGTCTTTACACAAAGTCAGTAACAGAAGTAGTTGGTAGAAAATACACACTGACTTCTTAAAAAAAAAAAACCCCAATATTTAGAACCCCCCCCCTTTTCTAAAAGAAGAAGTTGAAGTAATAAAATCTCATCTCAAAGTAAGTTCTCTCCAAATCAGACAGGAGTTAGGTACAGCCAAAAGAAACTTGGAGGAAATGCAAGACTCAAAGAAATACTCATTATACACGGGAAGATGAAAGTGGTTTCAAAGTCTGGAAGTTCAAAAAAGGAACAGTCATCATATCATAGGAAGCAGAGATGAAGGAAAGAAGAATCTTAAGTCAAGCTTAAAATTCTGGCAATTATTATCTAATTGCCAGACCTTAGAAAGTGTTTCTGCATAATAATAAAATATCCTGTTTATTGCCCCAGTGACAAAAAACAAACACAGTCACCAGAGATTACTGGGATCAGAATGTGAAGGATGAGGTTGAAAAAAACCAACAATTATGAAGTTTCAAACAGAAACAAGAAAAGTCTAGTCATAAGACTTTTGCAGTTAAGAGGCATCAAGGCTTGTAGACATGGATCTCTCAGTAGTAGAAAGGAAGAGCTGATCAATGAATAAGACAGTAGAGAAAAGGAGACTTCATTTGTAAGGTGAGAATTTCAGAGTCTCCTGTGTGCTCAAGAATTTGGGAGAAAGTTTGGAAGCAGCATCAGGGCAAAGTATAAGATAATATGGTTGAGATCATGCATCAGGGCTGCATCTTTATTTCCTCCAAGCCACTGGATTTTCTCCCTTCTCATTTTGTGCTGCTATAGGTAAGGATAACAGCCTGAGAAATAAAACTATTAACAAAGCACTGAGTGCCAAAGATTGACTCAGTGTGACATGGAATAAAGAGCACCTGCAGCAAGCACTGAGGAACAAGAGAAAGCAAACATTCAAAGGTATGTTGAGCTGCACAGACCACTACTGATTCAGAGAGAAGAGGGAGTTCAGAGGGTCCAGAAGCAAATGTCAGGGCTGGAAATTCTCCCTCTTCAAATGCATAAGGTTAAAAAAAAGTAAGTGGTGGCTTTACCTGCCAGAGAAAATGCAGGAGAAAAATGATGGAGTCTCAATGCAGGTGAGCTGAGAGAATCAGTGAGAGAGTGGCAGCAATGGGCACACAAATCCAACCTAAAATTTCACGAAGAGGAACCTTGCAGAACTCACTGAAGACTCAGCAGAGCCAATAAAAGGATAATGACTTGCTAAGGCAGTAAGTAAAACAGGGAATGTTGGCTGGAATGCTCTATCCAGCTGTGCTGAGAGCTTTGTTCCTCACAAGGATGACCTGAGCAGGAAAGGAGACAGCTCCAGACTCATGCTCTGGAATAGTACCACAAAGGGCAGAAAGCCTTTGAGGAAGAGAATTTGCTCTATTGGCATGAGCTGTAAAACTGGAAAGAATTTCTTTGGGGAAAAAAAGTCTGTTCTTCAAGAAGGAACTATATTTATTTAATTCACTTAACAAGTTGCTCAACACTGTGATAGCTAACAAATACAGTGTGGGATTATTTCCTTTTGTTATAGCAAAGTCACTGTGACAGATTATGCCTAGACTGATAGATTTTACTTGCTGTATGAATATTAATGACTTTAGTACTCCCTTCTCAATAGTTGTGTTTAACATATGTTTCCATAATTATGCATCATGCTGCACATAATGCACCTCTCTCTCCGGCAATAATTTTACTCCTGAAGATATTGTTATCCAAGAAAAGGGAAGGTTAACTGGCATGCATGCATCAATCTTGTAGCCTTCAATTAACATATTCATTAAAGTTTGCCAAAACTAAGAATGAACTTTATATGACTAGGTATCATTACTGCCTCACATCCTGTACACAGCTTATGTGAAATGAATTGGTTTCAGCACAGTTTGTGAAAAGCACCAATTTCTGCGTTCAGAATCTACCACCACCCATCTGTATGAACCTTTAGATAACCTATGAAACACAGACCTGGCACGTGAGATTGTTCTTTCCTTATCAATAATTTTTGGTGGGATTCTGAGGTGATTTGGTGGGACTTTGTGACAGGTTGTAAATCTCATTTCCTACTGAACATCTGGCAGCACTTTTCCCTACATTCTTTTCTTTAGTAACTTTGAATTTTGGACACCACAAACTTGTGGAGCCTCCTCTTCAGTCATTAAATGGTGCTGTGAAATTTGTCATACGTGACCACAGAAAGAGAAGCTCATTGGAGAAGCTATTTATGACTGTGCGTGTCTGCCCTGAGACTTAACAAAAATACCTCAGCTTCTCTTTCCTACTTAGGTACTGAACTTTCACTGAAATCTGTAAGAAGCTCAAAACTGAAAGAGGAATTAGGAGCTAATTCTTGAAGATTTTGGCCTTGGTTCTGCCTGGTTGTTAATGTGGGCAAGGGTCATTGACTGTCCGGACCCTCAGAGAGTGAAAGGATTTCTAGGCTTCATTTCTTTGTTTTTTCCACTTTTGGTTGCATTGTATTACTGATTCCTTGATCAGTTTTCAAGTGTAAAACTGGTGATGACCATTGTTTATTTCTATGTGGGAATCAAATCACTGGTCCTTCACACAAGGACTGGATTCCCAACAAGATTCAAAAAAGACCAGAAAAGGAATAAAGCCATATCCACCACACTTCTCTCTACGCTTTCTAAACAGATAGTGGAAATCACTGGTATTTCTACCCAGTGCACACCTGGACTTGCGTATCACACTCCTATTTCTGAGCTCACCTTGTCAAGGAAGGTGGGGCGGTCCATGGAAGACTCTTTGGAGATTGGTGGTGGGCGGCAGCCAAGGGGTTTGGTGACCATTCCATTGTAGTCGGTCACTCCCATTCCACGCTTGTCCATTTCCACCTTCTTTTCCAGCAGAGCACCTGCACAGAAAAGGAAATTATATTGGAAAAGGTGACAACACAGAGGCAGTAAATTGCCAACAGCAGTTCTAAGAAATACATCTTGCTTGCAGCAGCAAAAGCAAGAAAATAAATATTACCCAGTTGATCTGGATATAAGAAAACTCAGAATCATGAAGGGCTCCTCTGTTGTTTTAAAGACAAAAAAATTACTTACACAGATACTTACTCATGGCCTGATCGAGATTCATACTGTTGCTCTTCAAGGCCTCTTCCGCTGGCTCTCTCTGTCAAAAAGATGAGTTATGTTAAGAGAAAAGGTAATCACACTCATATGATTTCAAAGCAACCTGAGAAAACAGATAAATACTGGATTTAATATTTACTCTGCAGCCTAAATAATGTCTGCGTGTATTTTTGTTTCTCCTTTGGGCAATTCCCACAATTCAGTTGTTTCAGTTTGCCAAGTACCAGCTCTACAAGGTCAAACCACACTGCTCTATTTAAATATCTTCCTGTTTCCTATGGAAAACTTAAATATCACAATGATTTCTCTCAAGGAAAAAAAAATCCAGCTATACTCTCATTTTACCTGTTTAATAAGGAAAGGGGAACAGGAGTGAAATTATTACCGCAGTTCAAAGCAATACCTGTTGTCATAAAACTCTGAAAATCAACATATTATAAATGCCATCACACAAAGTGTATCCTCCAGTTGATTTCAGAGCCCTCTTACTAGTTTACAGCAGATTTCTGAAATTACAGTCTACATGCAGGCAACAGAGCTGCTTCCTGACCTGAAGAAGAGACTTTTTGTAGCTACAGTCTGAAACAAATCAAGTCAGAACTATAAGCTACCAAGGCTAAACCAGAGGTGGTCTGTCTGAGCACTACTCACAGGGAAGCCCATGTCTGTGAGCTGTTTTATCAGACGGTTCATGATCCAGGCCTCATCCTGCTTGCTAGATGTCTTCATGCCCTTAGTAAATAAATGGGAAACTGCATTAATGGGCTGGTTTCCACGCTCGTATACCAGTGAGATGTACATAAAAGAAATGTAAGTGTTTTTTATTAATAACACATGCTACTGAAAGATGTATTAGTACATTAATTCAGAAAGTATTGAAGAACCCTCCGAGCAACGCGACTACGATTCTCTTCCCCCAAAAGTGTAATGAATTTTATCTCAGCTGAATAGGTGTTCAGTGTACTATTTAGTATTTGATTTGCCGACCACTGAATTAAAGCCACCTTTGAATTTACGTATTTCATTTTAATCCTTGGCAGAAAAACGTAATGAAATAAAGCCAAAATAGTACAACACTTCCTGAAAAACATTCCCAAAAACAAGTTTGCGACCTTGAAGTTAAGAATGTTACTCAGTGTATTTTCTTAAAAACAAACAAGAGCGTCTAGATAAACACCTTTAAAAGATCTCTGTGCAGCTTTTCTATCACAAAATCCTTAAGAAGTCTCTTCCTTTCAGTTCTCCAGAAAGTACCAAGGGACAAGCGCGGATTTGTTTTGGGCTGCGGACAGTACAAGAAACAACCACACTTGATCAAATCACCGGCCTAACTGTTGGCTAATGGAACAACAAACAAAGTGGCTAAATGCATTCCCAATTCCTTTAAGTTACAGCCTGGCCTTGTCCTGAAATAAAGATTGTGCAATGGGAAACTTCCTCACACAATTTTCTACGTTCTCGGTTGAGTGCAGCATTAACACAAGTTCACTTTGTTCTCACACACACACACCCCACACAGTTACATGTCGGTTCCTCACAAACAGAAAACAGCTAGTTTTGTTAAACAAATCCATCACAAAGTACTGCTTTCCCACCACCATGGGAAGTGTCTGAAAGCCCCCTTAATGCCTTTTTTCTTTTTGTTAATACATTTTCATTTTAGAGTACATGGAAGCTTATAAAACTTAAAAAAAAAAAAAAAAAGTCAACAACAACAAAACTCCCGAAGCATCTGACATGCCTAAATTCAAAGATCTCCCATTTTCCCCTGGAAACAAGGTAGGCTGTACTTGAACCACTGTAGTGGCAAGCTGTGCTTGGGTTCAGGTGTCAGAGATCTAATTTCAGGTGTAATGCAACAGCAAATTTGTGACAACTTATTCTACAAATGTTAATACTAATTCCACTCTTCCTAGAGAGCGTCTTTATTTTTGTTTTACCTTTTGAAGTCCTTTCTTCGGGGCATTCCCCCAGGAATTACAGGAGGAGCTGCTCTCTTGTGAAGCAGTATTATTCCACATATCTCCTTCTTCATCTTCCCACTGACTAGTACTGAGATTCACTTCATCCCCACCACTGCCCCAGCCTTCTTGCATAGATTTTGAAGCTGGAGGGAAAGAGGGAGAAGAAAAACCTTAATTCAGTTCCCTGCAAATTTTACAGAAATATCCTTTTGTGCCATATCCAGTGTGCTAACATGAGTATTTCCAAGAGACATAAAAGGTTTATCAAATAGTTTAACTGGCAGAAAATGGTAAGGACGCCTTCTTTGAAGCTAGTAAAAGAGAAGTTCTCCAAATACCTAGAGAAGAAAAAAATTCAGCAACCACAAGTCCTGCTTTCCCCAGAACAAGCAAGATCTGTGGTCATGGCCACTCCAGTCTCCTTAGGAACAGGGAACCAAACTATGACCACACACTTGTTAAGTGCTATTTTGCTTTCAACGAATCTCACCATTTTAGCTGCCACATTCTTCCGACGAACAAACCCTAATTTCGAGGTCATTAACGGTCAGAAACTCATTCCCATCTCGGAAGAATGGATTCTGAAAGGAGCTTGTGGGCTGCAGGGAACACTTTCTATTCAGCAATGAGGTTGTGTACCCTCAGTCCATTTTGTTCTGTTTACTCTGTTTAAAGCTGGGATTACTCATCTTAAAACTTCTTGTTTCTCCTTTTATATTTTTCTGGTCCTTCTATCTATCACTCAATATGGTATTTTGCAGGAATGAACTTCAGGCAACTCCCACAGACAAAACAGAAGCCAAAAGCAATCACTGTGGCCTTCAGGGCATTCATAGATAAAGGATTTTTATCAAATAACATGAGTTAGGAATCACGAAGCAGGAAGTAGTTCAGAATGTTCCTGAACCTGTGAACAACTGTAATAGCTGAAGAAAACACCCACTCCCTCAAGTCTGACCCAACAGTGAGGTTATGACTCGCTGTTCTCAGGTGCTGCTTTTCTTGTAAGAATCAGTCCTAATTTGGCTGAAATCTGCTGCTTCTCATCCCAATTACAGGTTTCTTTAGGCACCTAGTCATGTTCTACAGCTCCACAGTTCCTCCCTCTCTACCATACTGCTTTCCAAGTACACAAAACTACTCTCCTTTAAACTAGATTGATGCACTATATTCATATTTTTTTTATTAATTTGAGATCTTGAGTATCCACAGTCAGAGGCAGCTAATGCAGCTTTGAGAATGAAGTCAAGACAGCCTCTGATTTCAATGCACAGAAAACCAGCAGCACTGTTTAAATCCGCCGGCAGAAACAAACCCACTTTCCCGTGTTCTCCCCCGGCCTCTGAGGGTGTGACACCCAGAGGTGTACCTGGTTTGCACAGTGCTGGGGCAGCAGCTGGAGCGTTTGTTCTTCCATATGTCCCTGCCGGCTCGGCAGGATTCTCTCCCCACCCGGTCCCACTGGTGGGGGGTTTCCCCCACGCCGAAGTGCCATTATCAACTGCAGCAGAAGGGGATGAGGGCTCTCCCCAAGAAGCTTCGGTCTTTGTGTGGACAGCAGGCATCTCTCCCCAGCCTGCTGGAGCAAGGGAAAGGAGAACACTGATGAGAGGAAAGGCTTCTTTCATCACTCATCTCAAAGGTGGACATTTCACTAAAGAGTTTCTCTGCAAAGGGCATGAACCAGTAAGCACGCATAGTGGTTCTAATTAAGTGTATTAAAAAAAAAAAAATCCCTTAGATTGGGTCCCAAAAGTCTTTTTCTTAGGTGAATAGTAACACCAGGTGGTCAAGGCAGAAAGTGGTTTTTTCCACAGCCAGGAGCAGCCAGGTGAGCAGCACACCTGATCCCGAGGAGCAGCTGCTTCAAACGTGACTTCTCAGAGCGGCTTAAACAGGGCTCAGGGAGCACAGGCAGCGGGGCCAGTGGCCAGGACACCCAACCCCTGTCAGGCCTTGATTCACTTAAAAGATTTTAACCTATTTTGATTCCTTTTAACTATTTACAAATGATAAAATCTCTTTTCTCGTGCCCTGTGAGGAAGATGCTATTTGTTTGTTATTAGGGCTCATGGCTGTGCTCCCTACATACCCCTTCAACACTGAGCCTCTACATTATAATAAATACAATTTTTTAGAGGAACTAGACAAGACTGCAATTAGGATCCATAGTCAAAGCATGAGGAACAGCAGGTAGAAGTCATTGTTTTCCTAAAGAGTATTGCATTAACCCACTGAAAGACGTAAGCTACTATGCAGAAACAGCCTTAGTCTGGCTTGGCTTGAATGTAATGCGCTTAAATCCGTATGACACGATTTTAGCCCTGAAGTTGAATGTGGCAGGAACAGCCATGGAGCTTCTGAGCCCTACAGAGCAACCCTGTAAGCCCAGAGCAACACAGCAAAAGGGTAAACTGAACTTAAAACTATCATTACCAGAGCTTTTTCTAAAGGGAGAACTTGGATCACAGATGGAGTTCAAGGTACTTTCTAAATATATACAAAAAGATGCATAACAGGCAAGAAAACAAGAATACAGATACCTGGTATTAACCTATTTTTCCACAATTATAAAAAATTGCATCCCATTACATGACAACCGAGATCTCAACAAGTACTACACAATTCAGTCTGCTTAAAACTTCCCCTGGTAATTAGGTTGCTAATTCAGGAACTTCTTCTCTTTTAACTGGAGATAAATATTATTAGACAGGTATTTTATAACTGAAGAACTAAATGCCTACTTTGCCACGGCAGCATTCCTTTTTTTTTTGCTCCCCAATGCTCTCTAAAAATACTCTGGGAAGGCTTCAAAGAGCAGGAATAACATTTTCTCCACACACTGACACCTAGAATATGTAGACAATGGCAAGAAAGTCACCACAAAAGAACTATATCTAAGAATACCTCAAAATAATTTGACCTAACCAAGAAATAACATCTCACTAAGCAACAAGTCTTTGCAGAACTCACTGATTTCCACAGAATTTCTGTTACCAGAAACTGGAGCAATATCCACTGCCAATAATGACTCAAACGTTGGCCAGCAGAGGGAAAAAAATCCTTTCAAATAGATGTGCTCAGATCTGTCCATGGCTCCAGTGTTCCCATATTAGATATTTATTTTAGGTTCCATTTCTTGAAGCCACTGCAGCTCTCAGATGCTGATCAAAGTGCAGATGGCACAAACCACAGTGACACGTTCAGAAACAAACAGCTTAATAAAACTCCTTCACTACCAGCAACATTCACTGTGTTTTAAAGCATACACCTGAATCAACCCAAAATGTAACTGTTTCATTAAAGTGATTTCCATTTGAAACCAAAATACTGTGGTTAAGGCTCTATCAATGTTATTTTAAGGTGTGCAAAGAAGATAAACTGGCAGATCCACAGATGTATCTAAATGAACCTCTGCTTAACATGACAGCCTCCTTGGTGTTGCACCTGAAATACTCATTTCAAGGCTTCTGCTTGTATCTTCAAGCCACCTTCATTTAAGGGAGGCTTTATTTGAATTTCTGCCTCACTACTCAGGAGGCAACTGGAAGACAACTGTGTGTATTTAATCATATTGGCAGCTGAAAAAGATTAACTGCAGGCAAATGAAATAGAAACAAAACATCTCTACAGCACCAACTAGACAGTGCAGAATACTAATATTTCCTTGAGTTCATGCAATCCATCCTGGAAGCTCTACCTAATTCATTTATGAAATCATCCTTAAAACACAATTCATATATTAAAAAGCCAAAGTGTGCTACATTATAGAATAAAAACCTCAAAAGAACTGTTCCTGCTGTTGCTTTTTACTATAAGTTCAACATCATCGATTAAAGGCCACAGATGTGTAATGTCCAAGTTATTTTAAGTGCTTTTGAATTCACTGAGCAGTAAATAATACAGGATTACCAATAATGGAGGAACCAGCCTTTACTAAATGAGAGTAATGCAAGTACATAAAAGCAAACAGTATAAATCAACAAAAAGGTTTCAGAACTATCTTAACAGGTCAAATTAAGTGGAGGAAATTAGTAAATAAAACGTGAAGGCTGCTGGAGAAAACAACCTGTGCACTGCAAGAATTAACCTGTATGTAAATCCCAGAGTACTTCTCAGTTGCAAACCTGTTTCCTCTCTGTGTAAGGACCTGCTGTCCCAACGTTACTACTCTGTGCTGCCTTTTTATGACTCCATATGATTCTGTTTTAGAAACTCTGAAGGTGAAGTTACATCTCTGAATGAACGATGCAAAACTCTACGTGGCCTCAAAACCCGAACCCAGCTAACATTTTCCAAAAATTCTGCTTGGAGAAACCTTAATAACTTCTTTATGAAAATAATATGCTTTAGGCTTTCCCAAGAAAAAGCTCCTTAAAATCAACCCAGATCTCCATGAGTGTTGTTTTGCAACAGAATGAGCTCCAATAAAGGCTTCTTTGGCAGGAAAGCGAGGTTTTAGTACTGAAGTTTTTAAACACTGTTAGAATTGCAAGAAACAAAAAGATCACAGTGAGTAATAAACATGGACACATTGGCAGAGCTTTGTTTTATAGAAATAAAAACATAATTAACATTGGGCCACAGCCAACAGGAAATCCTCAAGGGAAAGTGAAATGTTAACTAAGCTGTGGCAGGATGCAGTTGTTTTCCCTGAAAATAACCCTATAGCCATTTGGATGGCAGAAATTGTTTTCCTTGAAGTTGCTGGTCCGTGATAAATAGCAGAACACATGACTACAACACAGGCAAACCAAAATATTAGAACCTTATGTAGATTAAAAAAAAGAAGAAATTGGTAGAAAAGAGATTGTTTACTAAATAGAACACTAGTCTGTTAATAAAAGAAATTAAGATATAGGGTGTGCATGTACAAGGGAGGGGTTTATATAAATATAAATAAAGATACATATATATTTAAAAGCCACCTATAACCCTTAACCTTTCAAATCTTCATTTTCTTGAAGGGATTCCAGTTCATGCAGTGGAACTCTAAGATTTCTTGTACCACTCAGGATTCAGGAAGCTTTAATTTAGGTTTCAGCAGTGAGATCACTCTTGTGTGAAAATCAAGGGCAGGTCTCTCATCATCACCTGGCTGCTCCCCAAAAACCTGGCTGTTCATGGGCTGAGCTCCCACAACAGGGTTTTAGGTTTTCACAAGCATCCTAATTGAGCCCAAAGCTGAGCTGGTTTCAAATGCATTCTGATGGAAGTTCAAAGTAAGGAAAACACATCACTTGCATCCTGCATTTCACATCAATTACAGGCTATGGCTGTCATAAGTTACCACTGAGACAGTGGCACAGGATTACAAAAGGAACAGAGAGATGTCTGCAGCTTTCAGAACTCAGGCCTGGGTAAGATTTTTAAAACTGAAGCTTATTGCTGTCTAGGAAACACAAAAGACCTTAATTTTTGACCTAAAACCCCCACAGGGAAGCCTACATTACCTTTTGCGTTTTCTTTCCTCAACTGGAGGATGGGTGGTTGGGTCCCTGCCAGGCTCTCACAGCCTAATGGGAACAGGAAAGCATCAAGCCCACTCCTCAGCACTTGGAGGATGGATCTCGTGCTGTTTGGGATCCAAAAATCTCTTTTAATCATTCCTGTTTGAAAAAACTCTTCTGGCTTCTTATTCCCCTTGTATCAAAGCTGCACGAATTAAAAGTGCTGGGAATAATTATGCACAAGTAATTTAGATTAAAATCAAATCTCACTCAAACCCACCAGCTTGCCGCTCATCTTCCTAAGTAACTCACTGGAGGTTTGGGACCAAGCTCCTAGAACCAGAAAGGACTACATCTATCACATCATCTATCCCCTTCCCTCCCTTTTTATTTCTTTTTTTCCAACAGAAAAAGAAACTCCTCGGAGCATTCTGCATTTTCATCAAGTGTGTACCAACATCTGCTTCGCATCAATAGCTTTTAAGTTCTGTGTTCAAAGAATTTGGAGAACTTCTGGGGATGGGTGACAACTTGAATAACATGACTGTAACTTGGCCTCTACTTCTAAACTAAAAAAGCATAAACTTCAACCCTAAAGGGGACTGCTAATCCTTTGTGAACTCCTAACTAGTGCTGTACGGCAAAATTAAAACCCACTTTTTTGCTTTCAGGATGTGTGATTGCGACAGTTTAAAGCTGCACCACCTTCCCTACTTATAGAGGAACAGAATCCGTGCTTCCTTATTCACTCTAGTCCCTGAACATGACTGGCAAAGCACATCATGACCCATGCAGATGACGAAGTGCCCGTGGTAACTACACAGTCCAAGTGTTGCAAGATTTTGGACAAGCACTTAACTGTGCCCTATGGCACAGCCCCCAGTGTTTCACATGGAAATATTGTACATGGAAACGAACTGCTGCTGGATGAAATTTGGTTGTGGATTACTGAAGTCTACTAGTTACAGGATTCCTGTCTCCCTTACTGCAGAGGCTGGAAAAGCAAAGCCGAGTGGAGAGGGAACTGGAGTAGGAAAAACTCCAGTTAAACAGCATGACTCCAAGCTGCAGGTCCCCGTCTGCGTGGGAGGGAAGACACTCACTACTTGCTTCCCATCTTTTAGCCGTCCCAGATGGGAGATGATTTGTAGATGTTTTAAGTCTGTGTAATTTCCACACAGACCAAGAGGATATTGCTCTGCAGCTGCCCTGGCACTGGGGAAACCGGGCCCCCTGCACTCCAAACGGGAAGTTAATGGGATCACTTGAAATTGCAATTTTTGCTCTCTGTGTAAGATAAGCACAAGGCCGGTCCCTCTCAGGCACAGTCACAAGTAAACATGGGCACAACACAGCAAGGCTCAGGGGACTGCTCCTCGCTTCCATTTGCAGATTAGACAATAATCCTTCAAAATATTCCCTTGTTTGGCCTTTATACCTGTACCTCTGTACACAGCTCTAAGTATAGGGAGCAAAAATACACAACAAAAGGCCTAATTTGTGCCTGGAGCAGCTTGACCTCAATTTTAATACCAGAACCGTATTTTGAATCGTCCTCACTATTGCTCATTTCATACTTCCTTGCATGCTGACTTCAGTGTATTCTGAGAGTTGTCTTCGCTTATCTTAAAACACTAAAAAAAAAAAGAAGTATTTTTCTTAGAATCTTTCTAAATCACATTTTACAAGATGCCCAACACTGTAACTTTAACATGGTCATGATGCAACTTGAGCAGCAGGTTAGAGAGTCGTAAGCACTTCTCCGAGTGTATAAACATATTGCCTCAAAGAATCCCTTCCTTTACTACCCTGTCCATTCTCCAGAAGAATCACTGCAGATTAACACCTGGTTTTAAATTCCCTTTTCAGAATCTGAAAGAATGGGAACTGTAAGTCTTCCTCTGCAAGGTGTCAGATTATTTAATAGCATTAACAATTCGTTGCTGTGTATGAACTGTTTTACACGCACCCAGGTAATCCTCCAAAAATCACCTTAAGGAAAAACACAACCTCACCTAAACCAATCAAAAATTCACTTTCATGATAGCTCCACTACAATTCAGAAATCTTGATAGGTCCACTACAATTCAGAAATCTGAATTCTTGTAAAGTTTTAAAGGTGGATTAAATAAGTTTAAAGTAAATTAATTACCAATCACGTATGTTGGACTAACCAAGTAAAAAGCTATTTAAAGATTTCGCCTTTGGGAGCACATATTATTTTATTATTAAATTTTTTACTAAAATAACATGTGCTCCAATAACATGTGCCTCAACTTAAAATATTTGTCCAGAGTGGGGAACACAAGACTATTTTTACGCAGACGTTAGAGTAAATTTGAATTATTTCACAACATCAAAGAGGAAACTGCTGGAAATGAGAGAACAAATCCCACTTGGAAAAAACGTGATTAAAAAAGAGAGTACTTAGTCATGACCAAGACGGAACAAAAACCTGGAGACAAAAATCATATGAAGAATTTGTAACAGCATTGAAAGATTAGATTAATTTTGGAGAGGACTGTGGTCATGATACAGATCAGGGCTGCTGGTGGTAACTTTTATTTAAATACCTCCCCCTTAAGCATTTTTCTCATTTTTTATTCCTTGATGATTGTCCACAAGAGTACCCTGTCTTTGATTAGAGAAATTCCTAGATGTCTAAAAACTTGTCTTTGAAGCACAGCTGAAGTTAGAATAACTTTTCCCTGCCACTTTGAATATTAACGTGTTTAACCAATCCCGCTTTACGAAAATCACACAAAATCCAGGATACTGCCCATTCCTTCATGAAAGACAACAGGACAGAGAAACAGCAAAACCCTGAATTCATGCAACTGTTAACAAACATGTGTTGCCAAGAGATATTGTCTGCAGCAAAGAAACACATGCAGACTATCTAAACATGAACAGAGCCCGTGCCTTGGGAACAGGAGACAAATAAGAAAAGAAAGGTTTGCCAAAAGACCCCAAACTCTCAAATGGCTGAATTAAAAGTAACTGGGGAAGAGATGCCAAAATAAATATGGGTCCACCATCTAAGAACCTGCCAGGTTACTGACCAGACGCAGTTTCAAGGCTTTCTTACATTCACTTGGACTATGGAAATTTGTGTTGGGTCCTATAAGTTCTGTCCTCAAGATGAGATGTTAAAAGAGCTTCAGAGTAAGGAAATAAACATATTCTATGACATAAATACAGGATTTCTACCTTTAATGAGCCAACTACACACTGACAGGACAGATAGCATTCAGTTAATTGGTACTGGTAAAAAGTACTTCACAGAACTATAAAATAACTTATAAAACTATTTTCATACCTGGGCCAAGCAGCGGGGACCGGTTCGGCTGGGCACTTGACTGGTGCAATGGCTGAGGTTCAACCATGTTGGTGTTGATAATGGTGCTAGTGGTGGTGGTGTTGGTTGTGGTACTGCTCTGAATTATAGGATTATTTCTATCCCACATGTTTACAGTCTTGTTGTTGTTGTAATTTGGGTCGCCCCAAGCTGAGGTACCATCATCGATTTCCATCTTGCGGCGAATGGACGGTGGCGATGGCTCTTCCCAGCCAGTTGCCTCACAGTTCTCTTTTTGTTTGGCTGGCACTGGCCCACCAACCCACCCTGACCCCGTCTGTTTTACAGAAGCAGCTCCTCCCCAGTTACTCACATTGTTGTCCTGGGGTTTATTAGCCCAATTTTGTTGGGGGCCTGGCTTTAAAGATTCCCCCCAACTTGTACCTGTATTAGCCTTGCTGTTTGTGCCATTTCCCCACCCACTGGTCCCAGACCTTGCGGAATCATTCCAGCCAGACCCCGATCTATTGTCAGAATCCCATCCAGATCCATTCTTCTTCCCATCACCCAAGTGTCCGGGAACAGATGATGAATCTGTCCAGTCTCCACCTCCTGAAGTCCAGCTTGGATTTGATTTCTGTCCATCTCCCCAGTTTTGAGATTTGGGTTTCTGAGGTTCACCCCAGGTAGGTGATTTGTCCTCCTGATTCGCGGTCCCACTCCAAGCGTGGCCGCTTTTGGCAGCAGCAGCATTATTAACAGTAGTAGAGCTTGCTGACTCTCCCCACCCCCCCGGGCCATTTGGTGCTTTGTTGTTATTGTCTCCCCAACCTGTATTTGTTGGAACAGCTGCCGGTGGAGAGTTGACCCACCCAGATACTGAAGAGGTATTTGTACTGTTCATGATGGACCCATCGTTCTTCCCCCCTGAGTTTGAAGATTGAGTAGCTGCACAACCCCAGGCCTCTGTTCCATTGTCATTCTTCCGTTCAGACCTTGGGGACTCTTCAAATTCCCAGGCAGTGTTTTGCTTTACAGGGGTCTGTCCCCACCCCGTATTGGACAGGACCCTGGGGTCAAGGTCATTTCTTGGCAACTGAACTTGCCCTTGGTCTATCATCCCTTTGTCTCTCCTCCTGCCCTCTCCAGCCCCCTCCCTCCCAGTACTGCCTTCATTTTGACTCCCACCGCTGTCGTTGCTTCCTTCACTAGCCGTGGTGCCAGATGCTGCAGCTTTGGCCCAAGAGTTCATTTGTTCATTGCCCTGCTGCATGGCAGGGTTTGGACTGGTAACACTAGAGCTATCCCACCCTGTTGATCCTTTCCCATTGATGTCACTATTGGAATGCTGGTTTGGGGGCTTGCCCCACTCCCCGTTGACACCGTTGCTGGTGTTACGGTTGGGGTGGCCCCAAGCTCCAGAATGCACACCACCAACACCGCTGCTGCCACCACCCCTGCCCCACGCCAGGACCCCAGGACCGGACGGAGGCCCCGAATCCCACGCGTTCGCTCCGTTTCCTTCCTTTTGCACAGCACTGCTGGATCCGTTTTGTTTAGCACTTAATGCTGAGTTCACAGTGTCTCCATTCCCCTGACTGAACCCAGAATTGCTGTTTCCTGTGGCAGGATTACCTGGGGACATCCCCCACACTGAACTGCCCATTCCTTCACCACTGCCCCCGCTGACTTGAGAAACCGATGTTCCGTTAGCACCAGGAAGGCCTTGCAGGTGGGGCGGGATGATGGCCCCCATGCCAACAGCCATCCCCCAGTTCGGCAGTCCGTTTGTCTGCATTGCATTGATAGGGTTTGGTGAAGAGTTCATGGGGTTAGTGTTATTTGGTCCATCAGTGTTAAGGTTCTGAGGTTGTACGCTGAAAGACACATTCTGAGAAGTGGACGTTTGTGGTTCTGTGCTCTCTTGCGGCAGCAAGTTTCCCCAAGCACCCAAGGTGCCTGTTGGGTTCCCATTCTGGTTGCCCATGTTCTGACCTATGGCACTGACTGGACTGCAAATACTGGAAGGGTTGCCTGCTCCCACAGTTCCTTCATGTCCAAGTACAGGCCAGGCAGCTGGATTGGCATTAGGGTTAAGGTTAAGATTAATGCCAGCATTCGAGTTGGAAGCACCCCAGCAGTTCTGACTTCTACCGTCTCCCATCATGTTGTCCATCTTTCCATCCCCACCACTGGCAGAGCAGTGAGCTAGGCCAGAGCTGGAGCCCGCAGCCACCCCCCACACCCTGGCCGAGCTGCCGTTGCCGTTTGCTCCACCAGCTCCAAGGGCACTCTGGTTAGAAGTGCTTTGGACGAGTGCTCCGTTGGCGCCATTATTGCCATTAGTTTTCTTTGTATGTCCAGTGAAGTTGCCTTGGGCACTCCCTGTAGCCATGCTACTGTTCTCTGAGCCACAGTTGGAGGCAGAGTCAGTGTCTGTAGTACATTCTGAGGCAGACTCAGTCTCAGCTCCGGTTATGGAAGGCCACGCTTCCTTGTCAGTCCTGTCTATTATCACTTTATCCCAGCTGCAGTTGCCTTCACTCCTGAAAGCGGGCTGCTGTCCCCAGTGGGAATTCTCATAATGGTCTCCCAATCCACTGTGGCTGAGATCTGAAAGGATCCAAGGTTAAAAATGAGTCCAGTGTTCAAGCACTGCAAAAGCCCTCTATTAAGTAAGTACTGTTTTACATCACTAGTTACAACACTACATTCTGCTGAAATCTAGAGAACATTCTCTAACATAATACAATAATTTTCCCCACCACAATACAGCACGATGCTCGTATTAATTTGTCTCTCTTTTTAATCTGGAAAAACTCTCAATTAAAATAATGAAACAATCCCATTTTAGAACAGAGGAAAAGTTTCATAGCCCTTAGTGTGCTAGTAAAAATAATAATCAGGTAAGATAATAAGGTAAGCAAATACACTAATTCATGTGAAGAATCTAAAAAGCAAATTTGGAAAAAACACAGAAGACTATCTAGCAGACTCTTGTCATTTATTTTGACTCAATTCTCATTCTTTAGGGAAACATAAAGAAAAGGCATCCAATTAAAAAATGTCTGCCTGCCATGAGCTATTATTACATACACATCCACCCACATCACATTTAACACACTAAATTCAAACTGCATTTTGAACACCCTTCCTGCAAATAAAGAACAAATACACACAACAACCTCTATTGTTAGGTGCCAATTATAAACGCCACTATTTTATATTTTCGCAGAGAACTTGGGCACTTCTAAATAAGAGACAGTTTTGCCAAGAAACTTACCTCTCAAAGGTTTTACATGCGGTTTAAACATAATTTTGCACTTGTACACATAGTCCTACTTCTCCCCAACCCAATGGAAAGCGATGCTGTGCTGCACAGATACCCAGGAAAGCCTTTTCAGCACTTGCCAAATCCTCATAGATGCTAATCCAAAAAATTAAACAAAAGCTCTTGAGGATCTACTTGCTTGCTAGGGTATGAAGTTAAACTGGGAGGCACAACATATCTCATGCTAAGAACTCAAGTTCTTGCATTTACTTTCCACCCCGATTGCTCTCTACAAGGTTATTCCTCTTGGTTTCTTTTGATGGGAATTTGATACCAAGTAATTCAACCTGATCCAAGGGATCCTTACTGGAGATAATCTGCAGAAGAGTTCCTCTTAACTGGTTGCATATACCAAAGTAACAAATTTTGGAAGTCAATTGTTTTTACTTGCTGTAAATCTGTCAAAACCTAACTTTCATTCTTTGTTATTTGAATTAAATGAATATTTTCATAGGGAAGATGGATATAGTAAATCTCCCAAATAAGCTGTTACCAGCAGATGCCAAATATGCATCAACTGAAATCATAAATATTTTGGTGTGAATAGCTCTTCCAATTAGAGGTGTTCTGATGCTGCAAAAAATTGTTCCAAGTTTAGAAAAAGTTATCTCTCTCTTTGATAAAGTCTTACTCGCACATTTCACTTGTAGATTTTCAAGAAAGGAGGGTGATAACTTGGTAGCCTTATGAAGATTCAGCAAGATGAAGAAATAATATGCTAAATCAAGTCATGTTGCTGCTTTCAAAATTTAATTAAATTGAAGCAAAAGAAAGAATTTTAGAGAAAAGAAGGGAAAACAGTCTCAGCTCTTTGCCTTTCTACTCATGATGCCAGGAAAAGCCTAACTTTTCACAGAAAGAGCTAAATAATCACAGAATATAGAATGGTTCAGGTTTGAAGGGACCTTAAAAATCATGTCCTTCCAACCCCCTGCCATGGGCATGGACACTTTCCACTAGCCCAGGATGCTCCAAGCCCTGTCCAACCTGGCCTTGGACAATTGCAGGGATGGGGCAACCTGTGCCAGGGCCTCATCACCCTCACAGGGTGATGAACTTCTTCCATAATAATCAACAAGCGTATGACAAATCCAAAAGAGAATGTGAAAGGAGTTACTTGGATTTATCTGGTTTCCCTCCCCTACCTGCAATGGCTGGAAAGGAAGGAAGCATCCTGTTATTCCTGGATACAGCCGACTGGTTACAGCACAGAGCTAAGGAAGCAAGTTGAACACTTACCTGATAATCTAGATTTGCTACACAGGTGTTAAACGAAGACCAGAATCCCAGATAAGACATGGAAGGGGAAGGCAGCCTGTGAAATGACTTAAAAAGGGTCAGCAGGGTCAGAGAAATGAGCCGAGGAACGTTCCTAGCAGAGTAGGAACGAACAAAGGGAAAAAAGCAGTGGCAGGCCAGGCCAGAAGATAAGAAGTTGAGCCAACCAAGGAATCAGATAAGAGGAGTTATGGGAGATTTTTTTTCAACCCCGTGGGTGGTGCAATTCAACACTGCGTTTGAGACATGACAGAAGGATTTAAGAGTGGCTTGAAATACATTGTTCCAATAAAAGGTCTTGTAAAAGCCAAAACCTGAGCTCCATATGCTGGTGCTGGGAGAAGGCTGGTGCTGCCTGAGGAGAGCTGTGCAGGGCAGGCCTGGGAGGGAGGATCAAGAGCACCGAGCAAGACGTCTCTACACTCACAGAAATGGCACCACGACCGACAAGAAGAGATAAAAGGGAGCTGCTTCTTCAATAGTTTCCTTTCTCCTCTCCCTCAAAGATGGTGGTTAACGTAATGCTCAAGTTTGAGAGTGCTTAGGAGACTGAAAGTAAAGGGAAGAGGTGGGATGGAAGAGGAAGATGACAAAACAGCTTAGAAAGATGGCTTAGAGTAGGGAGCAAAATAATTAATTAAGAGACCAGATTTTGAGGAGCTGTAACAGAAACAAGATGAAAAGAAAATTATGAGAGGGAAGAACTATAAAAAGCAAGAGATGTCCATATTAAGAGTAGAAAACGGCCAAGCACACCCACTCCAGACAGTATCCCACCAAAAGTGCTCGGCTGGGAAGCAGCACACACACAGCTCAACCCCCTCTGCTTCCCAAGGGTTTGCAAACCCATAGTTACTCCCTTTCCTGTACCATCAGCACAGTTGCTCTTTCTGAGGTTCAGATTATGCCCTCAACAATAACCATGGACTAATCTGAAAGTGGTGACTTTGACAGGGATTACAATAATTCTGTGTAGGGGACATGAAATCAGCAATCCCTCTCTGGAGCAGCAGGTACCTGTGCTGTGCCTTCCCTGCTCCGGGGCCAGTGGGATCACTCTGGTGCCTTCCACAAATCACAGATTCACCAAATAGAACAAAAATGTGCAAAAGACTCACGGCGTCCAAATATTTACTGGAGCAACTGGTTTAAACACCAAAGGCTGCTGTGCTGCTGTAAAGCTTGTCAGAAACAGGACAGATGAAGGGAATGAAAAAGATATTCACAAAGTAAACAGAAAGCTGCAAAAACTGTGACTCTGCTGTCAGACAAATGAAGAGTTTGAGCACAGATCCTGAAGACAGCAATTTTTATATTCTTGTCTCCAGAAGCAGATAGACAAAAGATGCTTTGCCATTTTCTTTACACTAAAAGGAATTCACTCCTGTGAATAAAATAACTGGTAGCACAGTCCTACTTAATACAGAAGGACTTTAAACATTTGGGAAAAATAATGAAAGTAAAATATTTTATATGATTAAATACAGATACCTTTTTTGCTTGTCTGGAGTTTTCTTTTTTTAATACAAAGATTTTCTTCAACTTTCTAGGAAACCAACTCTTCATAGAAATTCCCAACATTTTCTTTCATTTTTAAAGTTGTTAAAACTGAAACGGGAAACCCATTTTGAAAATTTTTAAGGATCAGTTCCTCTTTATTTATGCAAAGATCTGGAATAAAAGCACTGAGTCCACCAGAAGTATTTCTATCCCTCCTCTGTGAGCTGAGCAGATTGTAAACAAGGCATGAGAGAGAGGAACCACAGGTATTCTGTGTTAGCAAATCCCAGTGCAGGTACACCACAAAGTGAAACTGATTTTTAAAGTCCTACTTCGTGTTTGAAAATCTTATTTACGTATCTTTTATATAATACAGTTCCCTTGATTAACGACATTTCTTCAGCAATCAGGAAGGAAATATTAATTTGAGGATAACGGGTCAAATTTGCTTTTTACAAGCATACAAATTCTGTCCAGCAACAATCATAGATGTGACCTGAAAAATGTACAGCTTTGATCACTATTACCAATAAACATGAGGGGGTTGTTTTGTGTTGGTTTTCTTTAAATAATATCCTTAATGGGGTGGGAGGAGTTTGCTGGTGTTATTACATACTGCAGCCAACACACCTGACCAACTTCAATTTAGTATTTATTAAAACAGAAAACATTTTTGGCTGTGTTTGATAATGAAAAATTAGTTGCAAAATCAGTTTAGTGTTTTAATAGATTACAAAAGCAAAGTATGAGTAGAGTGAAATGGGAGAAGCTGTTGCATGCATTTCTTAGAAAAGCAAAATACTTTGCCTGCGCAAGAAATTCACCTAAAACTTCCATCCTCCCCTGAAAATGTCGTTTACAATAAAACTTCTTTCAATTTTTTTATTCAGCTGAATTAAAAGTAACTGTATCTTCGTAACTTCCACCACAGTAATTAGTTCAAATGCTGCACAGTAAAACCCTGCATCGCCAACTACAACACAGCATTCATCTGATTTCGGAACCAAAGCACGGGGAGGGTGTTAAATGGCAAAGCCCAGGATGAACTTCTAGCGGAACATTATTAATACATTTTGCTCACCCAGTTTTAAATCAGATCTAACAGTGGTTCCCTCTCTTATTACTAGTTTTATTTTTCAGCCTGTGTTAGTCACGTAACAACAACCAGACCCACTGGCTCGCCCTGTGCTGCCCAAAGGACAGATGACAGACGATGTTCTCTGCTCTGACATGCAGAACAGAATAAAATCCCAAAGGCCAGTGACAGTCCCACTGGGGATTTTCCTTGGCACACAAAGGTTAGTGATTCTGAGTAGGCAGATGAGGAAAAAAGGGCAAATTACCTTCTCCCCCCAAAAAGAAATAGTCTTCAATTCAACATGAGCAAATTTTTAAAAGACTACAACTGAGTTTTTAAAATCTAAATTAAACAGGAATCACCGGGAACATTTTAAGTGATAAACCAAATGTTGCCTAATTTCGTAAAAAAATATGACACAAGCACCTATTCTGAAGTACAAAAATATAACAAATTAGAAAATCTGGGCATTGTAGTGCTAACATTTCAGGTTAGCTGCTGCATCCAGCTCTAGGCACAGAGAGAGATTTGAAAACTGGCATCTATGTGAAGCCCCTACAAAGCTCACTCACAACAAGTCTCATGGATTGAGGAAGCTGAAATCTTGCACAGCGTACATAACGTGGCAAGACAGAAGATAGATGGAAGCATTCAAGAAAGCAGCTTTATTTATTTTAAAACTAAACCATAGCTAAGCCCACACGGGGGAAGCCTGTTATCCCCTTTTCATTTTCTGCACTACGACATTCAAACGTAGTTGCTCTCCTCTGGTGCTGAAAGCTTTTAAATGCATTAAGAAAACAAGCAAAAATAAACAGCATTTCTCATTATTAGTAGAGATTCCACTAAATGCTACCTCTCCAGCACAAAAGCAGCAGTAGAAAACACCAAAATCATTGCATTTTTCTGCTCAGTGCAACATATCTTTACAAGCAGTTTGCTGCGAAGACGCCATTTTATCAAACCTGAAACGCAGCCAAAAGCTCAGGACGCTGTGCTGCTGCTCTCTCGCTGAAATGTTATGTAATAAATTGATTTAACAGAAGCAGATGCTATTTTCTCAGGGTTAGGGTTACTTTCCCTCTTTTTTTGGCTCTAAAAAGGGCTGATGGGTAATAAAATACCTGAAGAAAGGAGCCGCCCAACCATCCTAGGAGACGCTACATTGTGTGCAGAGCTGTTCCTACTCCTGCCTCTACGTTCTCCAGGGCTCCCGGCTTCAATATGTCGGCTGTGTACAGTGTAAGCCTCATCCTGTAGAGCTGCCAAGAAAATCTCTCTGTGCAAGCGTGCGCCCAGACAACCTGCGAGCTCGGCCGGGCCTCGGCTGCACTGGCTATGGAAATGCCCTTTCCACGCACAGCCCTCCTCCCCCTTCCCCTCGCTCCGCTCCTGAGCTCTAGGTGAAGGTATCAACAGAGCAGGATTTTTAAGCTTTGACTATCTAATTGCAGCTGACACTAAACCGATCTTCCTTCCTCTTTAAATTCTTTCAACTGTCACAAAACATTTTCACTTCAGGACCCAGCTACAATTAGCGCCCGTAGCTGCTTCTCTGACGCTTTTGAAAGTCAGCCAAGAGAAGACGCGGGTGCTGCCGAACGCCTGCCCCAGCTCCTTCCTGGAGTCCTCCTCCTGCCCCAGCTCCTTCCTGGAGTCCTCCTCCTGCCTGGAGTCCTCCTCCTGCCCCAGCTCCTGCTTCTGCCCCAGCTCCTGCCTGGCATCCTCCTCCCTGCCCCCATGGCAGCTCCTGCCCATCACCTTCCTCCCTGCCCCAGTCACTTCTCCTGCCCACTGCCCTCCTCCCTGCCCCAGCTCCTGCCTCCAGCCCCAGAGTCCTCCTTCCTTCTCCCATGGCAGCTCCCTCCTCCTCCCTGCCCCAGCTCCTGCCTCCAGCCCCAGTGTCCTCCTTCCTTCCCCCATGACAGCTCCCTCCTCCTACCCACCATCCTCCTCCCTGCCCCAGCTCTTGCCCGCCGCCCTCCTCCCTGCCCCAGCAGCAGCTCCCAAGTCCCAGATGTACACTGGATCGCTGCCAAGCCCTTAATGACTTCCCTGCCTCTATCTAAACCAGCTCTAAGTGGCAAACACGAGCGCATTAATCAGCGGCGCGGTTGTTTATAGAGGCAGGGAAGGGAAGAGCTGCCCGAACAATGCGGCAGGAGCCGGGCGCTGGCTGCGCCTGCACAGCCGGGACCAACCATCTTGGAACACCCGCAGTGGGAGCCCCGGATCTCTTCAAGGCACAGGAACACACAGGGTGAGCACAAAGGGGGTCAGCTTAGTGTTTTTAAGGAACTAAGGATCATCACAGATTCTGAGATCACGCGTGGAGAACCTGTATTGGTGCACACACCCCAATAACAAAGGCTGATTTACATGAACTTCCAGTACGTCCAAAACACTCCTTTACAATTAATCCCCCTCCTACCTGCCCCAAATACATATCAATAGTGCAGTAAGTGGAGCATGTTTTAAATTTGCTGTTTCAGTTCATGTCAGGTGCCCATCGGAGCGGTTTGGCCCCTCTGTGCTGGATCTCACACCCGACGGCTCTTTAAGGGTTTGGCTGCTTTCTCAGGGTCGCTGCCACTTCACCAACGAAGCACAATCACTGCTGCTACTCTTGGCTCAGGAACTGCTCCACTGAAGTACTCCTGAAAATAGTTGGGTTTCCTTCTAAAGACATTTTATTCTCTGTTCCTTTGCAATAGTCTCTGAGCACTGGTCGGGTTCAACCTCATTTGAGAAACAACAGATGAATGAAAACCAAATCTGTTTGGTTTTGTTTCTATTCAGAAAACTATTTCAAATGCACCTAGGAACTAAGCTTGAGAGTTAATTCTGCAATAACCTTTTTAAGTGAAACTATTGTTGTAGTTCATTACAGTCCTTTTACACCAACTCTACACGACTGAAGTTTCCGTTAGTTAAAATATGTCAAAACTGGATGAGAACATCGGATACACTCCCATGTTCCTTGTATTCTTCTTATTAATAATACAAACTTCCTGTAATCAACTTCAATTTATGGAGGTGGGTACTTACAATGGGCACCTATTGAAGTTTTCACCAGTCATGAGTACACAGAAAGGCAAAGAAGAACCCATGAAAGGACAGAGCCTACTAAAAAGTTTGGAAACAAAAGGAACCACAACTTCCACTCCAGCAGAGCACATCTGTTCCCTTCTACATGTGCCATCTTGGAGCAACTTTGATGGAGCTTATGCCTGATAAATTTGAAATTCATAATTACTGATGCCTGCAGACTTAAAAAAGGGGATTTCAGAGGTGATGCAGCCCCCTCACCTGGTCTAAGGAATTACTCCTGAGACACACAAGGTGACACTGGACAACCCACCAAGGAAGGCCTCCAGGAATGGAGTCTGCACGTTCCCAAGTGCTCTATCTCACTTCTCAAGACAGTCTTCATACCAGCATGTTTTTCCCAATGTCTACACTTAATCTTCCTTGTTGAAATTTAAGCCCATTATTTCTTATCTGATCCATCACAGACATACAGAACATATCATTTTCTTCCCTGCGGCAGTCATTTAGGTATCTCTGCATTTATAATTCCAGTCTTCCTTTGGCTTAGGAGCTCCAATTCTTTTACCCTTTGCAAGGCTTTTTTTCCCCCCAAGATCTCTACTCATTCCTGCTGCATTCCTCTGCTTCTTCCAGCTCGTTCACATCCTTTTGAAGGCACAGAACCCCAAACTGGCCTTATCCCACGTGTCCCATGGGAAACACTCAGTATGTCTGTCCTCTTTTCAGCAGTGTGACACCTTAGTCTAGTTTACCCCATGACCAGACCCATTTCTGCAGCATGATCTTTACATACCTGTATTTGGGTACAGAGCTGTTCTGGACCAAAAAAAAAAAAAGAGCCTTTTTCTTTTCTTTATTTCTTATCCAATTACACAATTGTGTCACCACTATTTCATACTGTAATTTTGTCCTTCAGTGGCCTTGCACTCTTCTCCAGTTGGAATCAATCAAAAATTTAATGCAAGCTGTTGTTTACAGCTGAAATCCTGACTCAAATACCAGACAGTAAAAATCTGCACTCTTGCTCAAAATGTTCTCATTTTGCCAGTAAAAGACTGACAGCTACTCCCTGTCTGCACCTTCCTGAGCAGCTGTGACACTTCTTACAATAGCTTCATCTTATACTTCCCACTTATTTACACCAACCACACATCCATCACAACAAGGTCTTCTGAGCCACTAAAGGCTGCACCAAGTTGGCTTCCAGGACATTTTGCAGTGCCTGTTGCACTGCTGACAGGCAAGCACCCTCTCTGGGCACAGCCTGCTCTCCACAGACCCATGGTGACTCTCTAAGTCTCTCTTGCAAAGTTCTAAATGCACAGAAATAGATGCTTTGGTTATTTTTTTTAGGATCAATCTAGCAATTTCTCTGACTAATCTTTCAGTTCCTCGCTTCTCACCTTTTAACATCGGTTGTTTTATTTTCTGTTTTCTAGTTCTCACAGTCTGAAACTTATCACATTGCTCCAACCCATCCTCTATGTAGTCCACTATGAATGTTGTTATTTCCAGACAACTGGAAATTTAACTCTTAACTCACTTGAGCCTTAGTTCTAAGTCAACCATTAGTTTACAGATGAAGGGAAAAGGCATTTAAAATACTCTTGATGCTATCCATCAGTGGTTTTCTCTGTTGAACATCAGACCAGTTTCACTGCCCTTCCCTTTACTAAACTGACTTGTGAAATTGCTACCTTTTCATTCATTCTTTGTTTTTTTCCTAACTGCTACAAATTTGGGGTTTTACTTGTTTCTTGTAGTACCATACCTGTATTCTGAGCTGTACAGTTTCCACATGACCTTACACACCCTTTCTGCTCTTCCCAAGGACCAAACTCTTATTATTCCCTGGTCACTTTTTTTGACCTTATTTACTTTCTACCTTTTCCTTCTCCCCCATCACAGGCATGTCCTGTTACTTGGTCTTTTCATATTTTAACACCTTGCCAGGCTCTGTCCTAGCCTTTCTTTCCTCAGAAACCTGGGCAGTTCCTGTCCCTGGAAATCACTGCAGCACTGCCATCCACAGTAAGCTGGAGGAGGGACACAGCTCTGGACCTTCTAAACCAAAATCAGCCACCTTTGAGTCATCAGGCTTTTGCACAGCCCCACTCTTTGAAAGTGAGGACAGCAAAACTATAAAGGCACCTCAGTCATTTATCCTTTCACCCACTTCTATTTTTTCTTCTCCTGGTGAAAAAAAAAATTCTGATCACCATCAAAGAGATCTGAAGCAGCAGATTTATTCTGCACGCTCTGCTGCCTGATGTCAGACAACACACACAATACAGAAAAATTCATTCCAGAGATTAGTTTACTGATGAGTTTTTACCATTATTTTTCATTCATAATGCCGGCATTTGGGCTACACAGAGCTTGCCACTTCTCTATATTCAAGGTATTATATGGAATCTTTGAAATTTTAGATGGGAGACAAAACCCTCCACGAGCTGAGATTCACATTCCACAACTTTCCCATCACTGAATTTCAGGAAATGTTCATCACTCAAGAGCAGATCCAGACAGTACCACGGGCTAGATCCCATCTCCACGTTAACTTCTACATTTATGTCCTTGTATGATGTTTTCACTTCCTTTTATCTAAATACATACCTGGCTCTAGTGACCTTTTGGGAACACTGCCTGATTCCCAGGGACATGAACCAGACAACAAGCACTACCAAAAGCTAAACAAAGCCCTGAGGACCACCATGAGAAGACAGAAACATCATCACCTCTTATACCCAAACATCCCTTGATGGCACTATTGGCAAAAAAAGTCTCCCGGTGTTTTTAAACAAATCCCACTAGTAGGAAAACTTTCCCAAAGCCAGGCTGCAGAAATGTGTGTAGAGAGAGGAGCTGCAGAGGGACCTGCTCTGCAAATCACGGCCAACACCTCGACAAGTGGTGTAAGAACTGCAAGCTGTGAGGAGCTCCACTGCAGAATGGCATTGTGTGTCTGCCTCACACAGCCACCTTCCCCAGAAGTATAAATAGCCAATTCCTGTGTTTCCAAACAAACATCACCGTGCTTGTTTCTTCATCCAACACCAACAGCCATGGCACAATGAGACACATCATCCAGCCATTAAGGTGAACACTTTTTTTTTTTTAAAGCATATTTTCTATAGAAAGCATGAAATTATATACATAGAATGTGTGCAAACAAGATGAACAGATATTATCTAATCCCTGATTTCTACTTTACAGTCTTTAGTGTTTTAACTATTACATATGAAAAGCTCTGCTTATGGGAGATCCAGAATATATCAATTTCTATAGTTTCTGGTTTTAATTGGGTAACTTTCCAACTAAAAGCAAAAAGCCGGTATTGTTTTGCCAACAAAGATATGCTGTTAATGGAATTAGAGAATGTGAGCTCAAAGAGATGAAGTTCAGCAAATCATTTCCATAAAGGCAGTTTTCACATGTGCTTTGTTTGTCAAGGCTCAGCCTGTTTGCAATGCCTCCAGGAGATCAAGCTAAATCTTATTTCAGACTTTTGAAATTAAACTTTATTAATGTATTTCAGAACCTCTCTTGCATGTACATGCCTTACCTACAGCCGACACAAATCACGGTGAGAACTGTTCAAGCTGAATTGCTCAAACACGAGGTTAGCAGGAAGGTCCTACGACTTTGCTGGATCTGATGAAACAACTGTATGTCAAAGCTTATCAGTGTTTTCCAACTATATTGACTGGGTTTAGAAGAAATGATATTTCACCCTAAAACCCTTTCTCCAATTTTGACTTTACAGCTATATAAAATTACCCTATCAGAAGGAATTCTGAAGCAACCTACAGTTAAAGGACTGGATGTTTGGAATGAGTATTGCCAGACATGAATTTAACAGGGAGCAGGATTTTTTAATCTTGCTTCCTAAAAAACTTATCAAAACCAGAATTGATACAAGCATATTATAAGAGTTATCCTGACACACAACAGCACAAAGCAACTTCCAGCCCACAACAACCACTTCAGTGTGCACATACCGTGCTACGAGCAGGAATCTGCAAACTTCAGCTAAAGAAATCTTCAAACATGAAATAAAACTTCCAGCTCAATAGAAAAGAAGAATAAAGCTCAGCACAGAATCTGGCATCAGCACACAGGGGGAAATAAATCTCTGTTACCATTGTCCAATTCTCACTTCCCAGAAAGCAACAGACAGAACAAATTAAAAGCCTAACTCTTGAGTGCCTACAATGCTGGTGTGTTTTCTCTTTCTGATTACTGCAGGAATTACCAGCTCTCATTTCTTTCTGGACTTTGGAAACTTATGATATGGCTCTGCTCCACAAAACACTGTAGTTGCCAATGAAAAGAAGGGCGGAAGTTCCATCCTGATTCCTGCTGGACATGGTACATTGGTTTTGAGTTGATGGATGGTGGTTCTACATCACTGAATCGCAGGAAAATCAAAGGCATCTTGGCGAAGAACTGATGACTTCTTTTGATCTCTGTTTTTACAATTATCAAACACACAGTGGTTGCCTGGAGACTTCCATAAAAACTTCTGGATTTGTAAAGAAACAAAGAAGTCTGTATTTACTTGTTTTTAATCTCCCATGGCACCTTCCAGAGATTACCTTTTTAATTCTTTTAGGTCATGTGCAAAAGGTCCCTTCCATTGATTAAATTAATGCCCCACAACTCAATGAGGGGAGTTAACTATTCACCTTGCTTTTTGGAGTTAGCTGACAAAGCAGGGAGGGAAGAGATAAACAACAAACTTGACTAGATACTAGAATACTGCTCATAAATTAGAGATACAGCTTCCCTTTGGTGTAATCCTGAAAAGGATTACAGAGGGGGAATGTCAAGAACAAGCTTTGTAGCTCAAGGCAGAAGCTCCAGACAACTATTCTACTCTAACGTACTCAGACACTAGTTTCGCAATATTTAACAACGTGTAGAAGACTGTTTTCAAGGGATAAGATTTCTAAAATGTTCCACGCAATTTAAAATGTTTTAATTTCGTCTCTTAACAGTTTATCTAGTTAATGTTTTAGACATTACCTTAAGAGAGAAACAAAAAATCCCTACTCTCACCCGCTTCACTGATATTTCCGGGTGATAAACCTGACAAAGAACATATTAGTGGCCATCAATTCCCACTTGCCCTTACATTGGCAGAACATCCTTTTTAATTCATGACATTGCAGTTAAGTTCTGATCAGTGTTTTGGATAGGCCGAGGCAGTAGATAACAGAGACTGCTGATAAGAGAATAAAGAGATAAAACAGTGTGATTTTTAGAGTGAAGAGGCTGGCAATGCCTCTCTAACAGCCTTCCTTGTACCCAGGTAGTTATGAATAGGGCCTGGAAGGAACGTGGCTGCATAATTACAAATTAACTATGAAGGAATATGAGCCTATAAAAAGAAATGCTACAGACATGAATTTATATCAAGCATCTTCTGGATCCTGGTTCTTTGATTCACACCAGTTTATCCATAAAAAGAAATTATTGTTTGTGATGAGCATAAGGAAGCCATACATGGAGCCTTGCTTGGCCAGAATCCAGCACAAGTTCTAAGGGGCTCTGCTCAGGCAATCAGGGCACCAGAGAGGGATGGATTCATTACTGACAGCCTTTAGTCTTTGACATGTCTAATAATGGCCAGGAACAATGTCCACTCTCCCACAATACAGGTGGCTCTTCAGGCAGACAAAATCTTGTTTAGATGTGGATCAGGTACCTATACTGAGTCTTCTGGACAAGTTCAATTTATTTTGTTCCTGCCCTTCACTTCCCCCAGAGAATCTTTACCTGCAAAGTCTCTTTAGTAAATGAAATACCCAGGGAACCAGAGACAGACATTTAAAGGAAAACAGTTCCTACTGATGATAGATAAGAGGAGGAAGGCAAAATTCTTCCTTCTGATGAAGTATTGCTCATTTGAAATCCTCCTGTTTAAAATTTATTTTCATATTCACAAAAATGTGATTAGCTTAAATTAAATTTCATGGGAAATTCATTAACATTCCCTTAAATGCTCTATGTTTACAGCATCTAGAATCCCCAAAGTTTTTCTAATACTAACAATCACTCAAATCCTAACAGCTGAGAAGACAAGGCTTTGGCCTTCCCTGGATACTCTTCTTACTTCTTTCCTCTTTATTCTCCTCAAGGTGAAGACAAAGCCCCTATGAGAGATCGGGTGAGACTGCTGATATATGTATTTCATGGCTACAGAGGTCTCTCAGGAGTGAGATACTTCTCTCTCGGCCTCCCAAAGCAGCCAGGCACACAGCTGTCATCACTATAAACTGAGCTGGACATTTGTTTTTTCCTCCTCTAACCATCTGCAGTCAGGGAATGAACTGATGCTCCACCTGCTGGAAAGAACTACATGAGTTCCAGAATTCAGAGAGTTCTTCCTACGGGGAAGGTGCAATCCTTTAAGACTCAAAAAAAACATCTCTTCAGTCAGCAGACAAAAAATTAGCCAACGATTTAGCTTGTCTAAGATTCTATTCCCTGAACTAAGAACTTTTGTGCAGATCTTCTGATGCCTCTGAAAGCTTCTGACTTTACAAAATAAACAACCACCAGACAACTGTGACTCTGTGCACACATCACTTTTGATCAAAACTGCAGGTTTAGATTGGATGTTAGAAAGAAATTCTTCCTTGTGAGGGATAAAGCACTGGCACAGGTTGCCCAGAGAAGCTGTGGCTGCCCCATCCCTGGGAGTGTCCAAGGCCAGGTAAGACAGGGCTTGGAGCAACCTGGGACAGTGGAAGGTGTCCCTGCCCATGGCAGGGGGCGGAACGAGACAGGCTTTAAGATCCACTCCAACCCAAACCATTCTGTGATTCTGTGATTTTAAGTAACACTTTTGCTAAGAGTTTGATCTTGGTTAATTTGTTTGGTGCAACATGGAATATAATACAAAGCTGAAAAGCTGCTGCACTCCTCTTCCTCTCATTTGTACTAGCTTTCACTGTACTCGGAATTTTTCCAATGGCAACAGAAAAGTAGCAAAAGAATAAAAAAAAAACCCAAACGAATTCAACAGTGTAAAACATCTGCTGAAGGTTGCCAGCCTGACAAACTACACCTACAAAAGGTTAAAACAGGAATCAGGAAAAGAAGTCTAAAGCCTCGAGGTAGAAATGCATCTGGCAAGATCAAAGTCAGACAGCTCGTACCACGCTCTTACAAGCAAAGTTCCTTTATGAATTATGTTATGATTTACAGTGGACTTTGTTCCATGATTTACAGTGTGTTTCTTTAAACTCAAAACACAGATGCTTCAGATACATCTATAACGATGCTTGGAAGAAATCTCACACTGACCCTCAGGCAGCCTGAGCCACTTGAGTTGGTCAGTCTGTCTCTACCACATAAATAATGACCAGAGGGGCAGATCTGACCTCTGTGAACAGGGACAGGACTCCAGGGAATGGCTGGGGCTGTGTCAGGGCAGGGTTAGGCTGGATATCAGGATTTGCAAGAAAGATGAGGATGCTGCTCTAACTGGTGGGAACTGATTGCTTTCCATTTCACTAAAGCCAAGTACTTGAGAATGCAGAAGTAGAACCTCTTCCCTCCCTAAAACAGAACCATTTTAAGCAAATAAACAATTGTTTTATTTTGTCTATTCAGTTTTGTGTTCCTGGGGAGAAGCTGAATAATATTTTCAAATCCATCTTGCTAACCACAGAAGCTGTAATTTCTGAGAGATTATTTTCGTACCTAACTAAAACTTCTAAGGACACCACCAAAGAATTTGCTCTGTTGGAGTTCAGCTCAGCAGCAAAAATAGTGAAAGATTCAGTAATGCCTAAAAGGGAAAATTGCAGACAGTCCAGATCTGAAGTTTGTGATGTTTGACAGCATTTAATGAGTGATAATGAGCAACACTTCAGATCATACAGAAATCACTAATATTCAAGATATCAAAAACCTCCTTATGACATAGTCCAGATAACTTTTTTTAGCCCAAATAACTGTATCAGAACACTCACTGCCTTGCCTAACACCACACACAGCAGTGATGGAAAAGGGGATGTGTGCCATTTACTGACTGAGCTCAATTTACATGATCTCTAGCACATAATGGCAAGCAAGAAGGGTGCTGCTTATTTTCTCATTCATTAGCAGCTTCAAGAAAATAAAGGCAGCTAAGAGACTTACTCCTCCATGTCCTGTTTCCAATAGCCAAAGGAAGGCTTCCAGTTCTGGGGCTCCAAATTAACAAGGAAGTGGAGCTGCTGGAGCAGATCCAGAGGAGGTCACAGAGATATTCCAAGGACTGGAGCCCCACTACTTGGGATCCAGGCTGGGAGAGCTGGGGGTGTTCAGTCCAGAGAAGAGAAGGCTCCAAGGAGACTTTAGGGCCCCTTCTGGTGCCTAAAGGGGCTCCAAGAGAGCTGGAAAGGACTTTGGACAAGGAAGAATGGCTTTAAGCTGACGGAGGGTAGGTTTATATGAGATACAAGGAAGAAATTTTCCCCTGTGAGGGTGGTGAGGCCCTGGCACAGGGTACCCAGAGAAGCTGTGGCTGCCCCATCCCTGGAAGTGTCCAAGGCCAGGCTGGACGGGGCTTGGAGCAACCTGGGATAGTGGAAGGTGTCCCTGCCCGTGGCAGGAGGTTGGAATTGGATGCTGCCAAAGGTCCCTTCCAACCCAAATCATTCTGTGATTCTCTGACCTGCAAAGGACAGAATGAAGTGGTAGAAAGGCCTAAGACACTCAACCACTTTTCCCAAGCTATTATTTTCCTAATGTGAAAATAACAACTGAGAGCATAAGTAAGTTAACAAAGGCATAAAAACAACACAACAGGACACAAGCAAAGTTCCTATTCCTTATTTACAAATATGTGAAACACTCTTTATAAAGAGCATTAAAACCGTCAAAATTACAGATGAAAACTTGGAAATACCTCAATTAGCAACGCTTCTGTAAGAAGGACCACTGAATAAATATTTACGTTTCCCGAAGATTCACATCAGAGAAACAGGGGGGAAAAAAAAGAAACAAACAAACTTAAGAAAGATCCCACAGGCCTGAATAAGCAGATCTGAATGAGCAAGATTCTGAATAAGATCTGAATAAGCAAGAAAACCTTTTAGAAGCGGGCGCTAGAGACGACACATCCCGTCAGCAGACGAGCAGCCGCACACGCCCGGCTTTAAAACAAAACCTGCCATTTTAAGACGATCCTTTAACAACCGCCGAAAGATTTTCCACCGCCTGTAACTCCGCGAAGACCGCGCCTGGCGTTGGAGCCTTACCTGGTTGGGTCTTACTGGGATGATGCTGTCCACCCGCTCCCTGCTGCGGAGGAGGGCTGGCCCCCGCTGGCGCAGCGCCTGGCGCGGGGCTGGTGCCGGTCAGAGTCCCGGTGGGCAGTGGCTGCCCCCGCTTTAGGAGCTGCTTCTGTTCTTGCTGGCGGAAGCGTGGAGGCACCTCTCGAGGCAGGTATCGGGACGCAGCCGGCTGCTGCCCATTAGCAGACGCGCGCTTGCCATTGCTGCTGTTGGTAATAGTGCTGGTGGAAGTACTGGTACCGGTACCGGCAGGTTGGGGCTGGCTTAAACTGGTCTTAATAGGTTCTGGCACTGCATTTAAAACAAAGAAATTTGGTTTAGTATCCGAGAGGTTGGGGGTTGTGGTTTGGTTTGGTTTTTTTTACTGTAAAAGAGCAAACTAATAATGTTTCCTAGCCTCAAAGTTGGCAAAAGGTGTTGTCTGCTTAAGCAAAACATGGCCTGGGACAGTATTTGAACCTTTTTTTCCTTACTGCAGCACATCCTCCCTCCTGTTTTAAACCAGAGGACAAAAGAGAGCTGTGACAATTCAGCATGGAACAGAAGGGTCAGTTACAGAAGGGTCAGTGCACCCACCTAAGGCCCCCACTGCCTTTTCAGTTCAGCAGTTGTGCAGGTTTGGATGCGAGCTTGCCAATATTAACATCAAACCCCACGGCCTACAGCCATGAAAACAAACATTTTCGGGTTTCTAGTGAGCTCCCAAAACCAAGTTAAAATACCTGGTACACCAGCTTATTCAACACTCACACAAACTTCAGTTCTCTTGTGGTCTTCAAACAAACCCTCACATCAAGCACTCAGGACACCCCGAGTGTCCATCTGATATGCCCCACACTGACCCTGCCTGCAATAAGCCAGCCAGGCCACCCTGAAAAACTGATCAACTTCCACAGCAGCAGCAGTGAAAAGGCACCAAGGGAACGCTGAGGGTGGTCAAAGCAAGCAGGGACTTGGCCGAGCAAAAATATGCCAAGTTTGACAGAACCATCAACATTTTGCTTCTCCAAGATGTTTATTTTGGAAGCCTAAAAAATTTCACCTATGCTTATGTCTGTGACAAAAAAGGAACTCTGGATATAAAATAAAAATTGAAGCACCAGTAACACCTGAAGAGCAGTGAATAAACCTTTGCCTTTTCAAAATGTATCACCAGCTTTGGAAACAGCTTATCCATACTCTGACAATTAAAAAGGTAGACTAAAAGTGTCACAGAATGCAGAGTAATTATTTTCAAATATCAAAGCTGTATATTCAACATGTATGTGAAAACTATTCTATTTCCACAATATAAATAAATCTGTTGCCCACATGACAGAAAGTATTACTTAATTTTAATGGGTGCTTTTTTAAATCCTCCTATTATTGCTACTACTATTACAGCAATGTAAGCATTGCCTACTAAAAACCATCATTATCACAAAGATGCAAACATTCACAAAACAACTGAGACCTGAAATACTCAGTCCTTCTGCACAGGATGAAGCTGCAACCCGTTTAGCACAAGATTCACCAAGAGCATTCCAGACACAGGCTGATGGACCAAAAATACTGCACCGTTCCAGCAGGAAAGGTTCTCCAAGTCGGCTGACAGACGAGGCACACAAACCCTTGTGCCAATAGATGAGAAGGAATGCCAGGGAAGAGGAGGGAAAGGACGAGAGAATGGAAACCACTAACTGGCAGGATGCCAGCAGAGTCGGGATTTGTCTGGCCCTGAGATTCCATAAGGAATAACAATTAATTGGAAACATATTTCAGAGAGCAAGGCAGGCTGCTTTTTAAAAAGCATTATACTCTCTGTACTGTGTACATATAAATCACATCTCATACTTCCAAAGAGGTGTGCATATACAGATATATATAAAACCCATCACTAATGAAAGTCATAGAACACACACTTTTCACTTTAATGTAAATTCACAAAGCTGTTCCATCGAAAAGGTGTGGCCAGAGAAACCCAATTTCAATATTAAAGACAATGTTTCCCTCTATATATCTGAATCACAGATGAGAGAAAAGAACAAAGAAAACCAAGATATCGCTGTATTTTAGAACTACTAAAATGTTTCTGCGTATTCATGGTACTGTTTTTCTCTAATTAACAGAGAAAGGTATTTTTTATTTTGCACATCAAAATCTCTTTAAAAGAGTAGTTAAGTAAAAGCTCTTGCAAGAATACTGTGTCTACAAATCATGGCAGCTAGCAAATAACCATTTAATTACACCACTGACAGGGAATAAAGCAAAAAAGAGTGAACAACATCATAGTAACGGGCTTGAGCTCCAAATTCCACCTTCGCACCAGGCTAGAATTTAGACTTCAAATACAGCAATAACGTTTGTGGAATATATGTTACAAAGACAATATGACTGTATTCTGAAGTCATCCTCGGCAATGTTTAAACAGCCATTTTCAGTTGATATGCACTGTGAGAAATACCAACTGTTCCAAGTGTCTGCCCTGCATGTCTCATGTGGCATTTGCACCTTTATAAACCCTTCGGCCATTCTCCTTCCCAAAAGGCTACATTCCAAGAGGATGGCTGTCCCTTGCAGAACACACAGTGCACAAAGACACGGCATTTCAGCTCACTGCAAGGTACAAAAGCAGAGCAGGGGGAGCCTCTCCCAGGCAGTGCCTCGGTCAGCAGAGCTCCGCTGTTTAATCAGCCCCAAGGGCCGACCTGCCAATCCATGGAGAGCCCTTTCCAGCCCCGGAGGAGCAACCTGTCCACCCTTTCACCTGAAAGTAATCCACTGTCACAGCTAATGGCATGTGGGCAGCTGTTGGGAATCCAGGAATTAAAACGGAGCCTCTACAGCTAAATTTGCCTGAATGCTAAAACTGTTGTTTAAAACGTATGGGGGAAAGGATTTAATACTGGGTGATTTTCATAACTAGCACGTGATTGAAGAGCTGAAGCAAAAACATTTAAGCAGAAAGCCTCTTGCAAAAATACAATTAAAGGCGTAAAATAAAAGCCTTGAGATTGCTCGCTCTTAAGATGTTTGTGATGGGTATCTGCTTACTCTCCATTCCGAGCTGTACATACACTAAACAATGAGCTTGCTTGTAATAATTATCAGTACTTAATGGTATCTAAACTTCTTAATCCAATTTCACCCAAACAAATCCAATAATTACTCCATATGCTTTTTGATGATTACAATCTCGGGAATCCCAACTGCATAAAAAAAGTGTTACGAGCAATTGTAGGTGGATTTTATTAATATAATGAATAGGATCAGTCTAACAGATTTCAATTACAACAATAGCTTTTAAGTACATTTCTATGACATAAGGAAAGAACATGCATAAATGAAAGAAACTGGTTAAGCCACATAATACTGATTTATGGCAGCTTTTTCCTTTCATTCACCTCATTAACATTTCTCTATATTTCAGAATCCCCCATTCCAGCCCTATAAAACTTGCATTTCTAAAGCCTCCGAGTACCAGACATTCCAGAAGAGAAACAGTTAAACCCAGAAATGCATTCTTGGCTGCTACTGTGACAGGATTTATTTACAGCTTCTATTAAACACAGCAGCTCCATTACAAAGTGCTGGATGTGAGGAGAATTTTTGATTATACAATGCCAATGCCTCACTGCGTTAAACATATCATGCCAGTGTATTATTTTTTTTTTTCCTTCAGCAATTCGTTCAGGTCATTGTTTGATGGGTTTATGAATTCATTACAGGAAACAGATGGATCCCATAATTCAGAGCTATTCTCCCAGCCAATCATATGGGCAATTTTTTTTCCTCATCTTGCTCCCCCCTCCAAATCAACCTTAATGAAGCCACTTCCTCCATGGCCAATTCCCTGCACATACACACTGCAGCGACAACGGCTGCTGCTTGAAGCACCCTCCAAACACTAAAGGCTTTCAAAATAAGGCTGAACAGGAGCACACTCACACAGACACCCCCTCTGAGGTCACACAGAGCGCCAGGAACTTACCCAAGTCGGGCGAAGGCAGCCACAAAACACAGGATTATGGTGGCCAAAAATAGTCATCCTCATTAGCAAGAAATCCGTTTTTATTTGCTGACAAAAGTCTCTTTCGGAAAAAAATTGTTGACACCCCCCCCCAACCTACTTTCAAAGGCTGAATTTTCATTTAACAAATTACCTCCTTTGTCTCCTAAGCGCTGGGATTTGTTATCCACAGTGACATCTACTGGCAACAGCAAAGGTGCTCAGGAACTATTGCATAAAAGCTGACTTTAATGTTTTTATACAAAAATGGGTAATTTTCTGTCTGGATCGTCCATTCCCCCAAGCTGACAAACTTCTCCTGAAAAAACCCTGCAGAAAAGTTACAGTCTAAAGCCAAGAGAAACCCAAAACTCATTTCCCACAGTACTCAGAATGTTTTTTTTATAATGTAACCAGAAGCTGCTGTTTGACTTCAAAGCCCACATTCAGGGATAAAAGTAAAAATACATGTGTTATTGTGGCTCTAGAAACTTATCACCATTTATTTAAAGAAATTACTCGATTTTATTGGATAAATGATATTGTCAGGAATTGGTATGCTCAGTACAAATAAAGTCTTTTCCTGGTTTAATTTCATTTCCCCCTCCCTCTGACCTCCCAATTGACCATGGTGCATCTTCTTCTGCTTCCTCTCCCACAAGTTTCCTCTCTACTTCCTTCTCTTGACTTTTGCAATGTTTCCCTTCCTCCTTCCTTCGTCTTTCATCATCGCAGTTCTAAAACCTCTTCGACACCCCACCTCTCCTGACAGACTTCTCACTTCTACCAACTTGGAGCTTCTACACAGAACGTGAATTTTATTTTGCCAGGAAATCTGAAGTCAGACCAGGAATTAACAGGAAGCTGCAAAGCTCATGGAAAACCTCTAAATCACTCTTAGGATTTCTCAACCACCTTCAACAAGAGGTTTTACCTTCTTAAGTGCTGGCTTTATGCAAAGGTCTGAAAAGAGAAACACTGAGGACTTCATCCACTACCCCCCTCTGCTTTGACTCCAGTTCAGTATATCCACAAATCCAGCTGACACTGACTCCTATACCCTGACACTCATTTGTTCCTCTCTCTCCTCAGACCCCATCATCTGCTTCAGTTCAAACAAGTTCTGCCTGTTTTCTCACATTTCCCACCTGTATCCCACCACTGAAAGCTCTCTCAATGTAACTTAACTATGTAATGGTTTCTGAAATGACATTCGTACTTGATATTGTCATAAGCAAATTGGGGAAATGTGAGCAAAATGTAAAATTGGTTGAAATGTTCCCTGGGAGAATCAATGGTTTGCTGTCAAAACAGCAGTGTGTTTCAGAACAGATTCCACGGGGACTTGAGCCGAGCCTCCAGTGTTCAATATTTTCATTAACAAGTGGATGAGGGACTAGAGGATATCCTTATTAAACCTGCAAATGACACCAAGATGGGGGAAAGAAGACGGGGGTGGTCAGATCACTGCGTGATGGGATCAGAACCGAGCGATGATGAGCAGGAGAAGTGATGTGACAAAACGACGGCAACTGAATAAGAGAAGTCACATTATTAGGCAGGGAGAATTAAATGTAGAACAGCAAACTCATCCCACAGCAGTTCTGCAGAAAAAGAAGCAATGCTTTAGCAGATCACAACCCAGAGAGAAGTAAAAGATCAATCAGAAAGACTGTAAGAAGCCAAGTGTTGTAATAGGGTAAACACCCAGCTCTGAGGCTCAGAGTAACCCATCTACTTCAGCCAGGTATCATAAAGCCTTCACTACAGCACTGCCTGTACCCATCTCTCTTCAAGGAAGAGCTGGACCACCTGGAAAGAGTACAAAGGACACAGGAATCTGGAAATGGGAACTACCACCGCAGACAGAGACAAGGAAGATGTTTAGTTTAGAAGACACTGGGTACACAAAGCAAGAAAAAAAAGAGGGAAAAAAACACAAAGGAAAAGGAGGAAATAATTTGCTCCATCCCACAGTGAATAAGAGGACTTGCAGGGTTTAAACACCAGTCAGGGAGATTTAGATTTACATTTCTAACCATAAGGATGGTTAAGGATTATCTGCAGACATGATACAGGTGATCTTGTCTCAGGGCAAGAGGATGGAGTAGATGACCTCTCAAGAACCTTAAAGAGCATCATTTTCTACCACCCTACATGTAAAATGGAGCTCCAAATCCATCTTAGTCAGTTCTCCTTCCCTCAGCCACGACAGAGATCATTTTTCTCCCAGGTTGATAGTCCCAGCACTCCCTCCAGCTTCGGCTGGTTTTTAAATAAGTTTCAGATGTGGTCTTTCTTCACCAGCCCCACTTGTCCGGACTCTCCCCATCTCATTCTTGATTAATGTCAAGTTGGAATTGTATCAATCCTGAGTGACATTTTATCCCTTCACCACAACAGTGATTCCTCTGTGTAAGCCCAGCACAGCCCACCCTGCGGCAGAACTTCAGAGCAGCAAAGAGTCCGAGCCCAACACTATTGACACAACCCCGTATTCACAAATTTAACTTTTCTCTTAAGAGCTGGAGAAGCTCCTAATAAAAACACAGATCCTTGCATGCTTCAGAGCTCACACACGAGATTTTGTTTCCCTTTCTGGAACAGCATCTCCATTTTTGTCCTTCAAATCTGTCAGCAGAGAGGGTGACAAACACTTCTTTTGAGAGAAAGATACAAAACCTGTTTTGGGTGACTCAACATGTATTTTTAAAAGTTTTCTTCAATTCCATTCTGCATTATTCAGGTTGGTTTCACATGCAGCAGTCTTGTGAGGAATACTTACACTTTTAACAGCTTTAGTATTTTCCTCGCTGCTTTCCTCCACGTTAGCACTGATTATAATTTTAATTTCAAATTCCCAATTAATTAGCTGTGCCATTAAAAATGGTACAGCTAATTAGGTTGATAGGTTGTCATCAACAATAGATTGATAATCCAAAGCAAATATGATGCTCTTCCACTGCAAGCCAAGCTCTCTCATGTTTATTGAAGGCTCTGAGTGCACACACATGGGGTTTGCCGTCATCTAATTGATGAGCAGAAATTGGACCATATACATCAGGCCTCAAACTCGGCAGTCCAAGCTAGGAATCAGGATTCTGGGTAATGGAACAGTTAAATTAGCATAGCTGCATTCCTTCAGGACGGGAACTGATAACAGATGGTAACTTTCAAGACTTAACAATTCATCTGTTTTCTTTCAAGCGATAGCTCTCCAACGTGAACGGATGTGAAGGCACGTTTATGAATTCATGTAACTCAAATACCAGTATTAATCATGTGCATCTCTCCACACACAGGCTTGCCCAAATACTCACCCCCTGTAAAGCAACAAATAAATAAATGAATACATATAGCTAAAAGCTGCTCCCTAAACTACATCTGTCCCAAAGTCTCTGACATCTCAGCACGGGCGTATTTCCTTTAACATGTCATCACACATTTAACTTTGAACTCAGGACTCCTGTAAACTCAATTCCCACCCCCAGAGCATGACAATACACTGACATTAGAAAGCCAACTTGTCTTTTATAAAAGGAAAATAATGAAGATATTAGAAGCTTTTAATCACTCTTATTAATAACATTAAGAAACAACAGCACTAAGAACTGTCTAAAAAGGACGGGAGGGAGATAAGAGTCATTGCTGAAACAAATTAGCTTGTGCAGGAAATTACTACTGTAAAGTTTAAGAGAGAGGGCAGCTCTGAATGAAGACAGGGATTCTCAGCAAGCACTCAGAAATGTCTGCATAGTCTTTTCAGGTTTCTGATATAAGACTTTCTTAGAGTGTTCAGGCCTCTTCAGAGGTAAGGGAATTCATATCTTGTATTCCCTCCCAGAGTATTTAAAAATATCTGAACTCCACTAATTTTATAGAGACCCACTAGGGAAAAATATTAAGCTGTATCCCACCAACAGGACATGAGAACCCCACAAACGCAACCCCAACAATTCAGTCACACAGTAAAGGATCACAGCATTTACACGTCAAGAGCCAGTCACGGGCATCTGTTCCCTCCTTCACCTCTGCTCTCACCCTCCAAACCCTTCCTCAGTGTTGTTCCAGGCAATGAACCCCATCAGTATCCACACAATAAAGGAGTCAGAGAAGACAGGAAACAGCTTAAAGTTAAATTACCTAAACCCAACACTATCATCACTGCAAGTACTAGTGGGAAAATTCAAGCATATAATAACAGATTAAGTAACTTCATACAGAGTCACAGAAATCTGGGCAGAACCAGGAACTGAATCCGTCAATTTTAAGCTGACTGTGTGCATTTAATCTCATTAGATAATGTTTTACACACAGTCCTCATATGAAAAAGATTTTTATTTTAAAAACAAATTTACAAATGGTGCAGTCATCACACCAGATACATTCCTTTTTCTTCCTTCCATAGACGATTTGCAGGCATGGACTGAACAGTAAATATTCTTTACAACAGAAACCCAATCGTTAAAGCATTTCACACCAACAGATAAATACGAAAATTCACAGTACATTCATAAGAAATTAAAAATCGGGATAGTCCCAGTATCCATTGATTTACTGTATACAAGAGCCTGAAATTTCCTTCAAACCTTAAAACACTGATGGATCCACAGGTACAGCCTGCTCTTCAGCTGGGGCTTGAGGAGAGTTAATCCCAGTGTAAATGCTTTCAGTTTCAAAAATATACGTGGTTGGGAAGTGTAAAGAGCTCTCTCATATATCCATCATTTCCATCCTGGATTGTTTCTAGAGAAATCCATTCAGCAGCACACAGATTGTATCACACTTGGAATATGTGCTGTACCTGTGGTCTCTGCACACAAGGCAGATGTTCCTGCCTACCCTGGGTCTCCCAGGATACAGTTAGCACTGGCCTCCCACCCAGGGTTTCTGGGAACACTAACCACTCGTGCTGCATCAGGTACAACCTCTTTTTCCACTTCAACATTGGAGCCAGAAAAAAGGTAAGGACTCCAGCTGTTTGTTTTTCCAGCCTGGAAATTGCCACTGTGTGTTTGTGGATCAATGTCTTAACATGTGGACAGAGGGATCAATGTGTGCAGGACACATCTGACCCACTGGGTGTGCAGGCAGCCTGCACGTGTGCCCAAGATCAACGACCCGGGAACGCCTCAGGCCGGGAAAGTGGACACACACCACTGCACCACGCTGGGTCCTGCAGCCTGGACACCCCACAGTCGCACATTTTCCTTCTGGAAACCAGAAATACAGCTTCTCCAGGTATTCTGTGTGTGTTCTGGGGTGGATGCAGGGCGAGCAGGCTGTTATTTAACTAACTCCTCTCAGACATGCCTATGAAAGCGCGGTGTCGACCGCTCGCAGACGACAAGTCTGCTGGTGGGGCGTGAAGTGTAATGTTTACTGACACTGCTGTGCTGCTGGAATCATGGGACTGGGCACACGTGTCACATTGACTACAGTCCTGTGTAAACACAAAGCCTTGGCTCTCCTGTCATGCACATTTATGGTACCAAATGGATGTTTTATGTGCAATACTAAAATAGTAACAATTTTGCGGGCAACCAGTGAAAGGCCTCTGTAGTTTTGGCATAACCCTTCCAGTTCATGTTGTATCTCAAAAGAAGACTTAATATGTTTATACTACAGCTCTAAAGATAGAGATCTCAGCTATCATTTTAAATTAGTCAGCATGAAAAACTGAAGCAGAGCCAACAGAGTGTCCAGCAAGGACCAGCTTCCCCTCTCCTGGACAATGTGGATACATTGCAAGATCCAGGGAGCATCATCCCAAGAAACTCTGCATGGAGCCAACTCCATGAAAGCTAAACCTGAAATATTTTGGCCTTAGACGTCAAAGCGTGAATCCTTATTGGGACAACTAAAGATCACTTACACTTCGCAAAACTAATTTTGAGAATTGATGCTTTGAGCAAGGTAGGTTCTTAAAAAGATGCAAAAATCCCAGAGGGACATTGTTACCAATCTAGGAGGCTGCACCTAAAAAAAATCACAGATTTGTCATCATAAAAACCTGTTTGGGGTTCTACATCCTACTTTGGATGCAGTTCCCAGTACTGCAAAGACAAGCAGTCCTATGGAAATGTCACTCTTCTGCTTCAGAGTGTGCATATATATCAGCGGGGGGTGGTAGAAGAAAATACACTGAATTTAAACCTTCTATTTCAGTTCTTTTAAACTTGCTCTTAAATCCAAGCACAACACTTCATATGCAATAGTGTTTTTCTGAATGAGCTTCCCAATGATGGCCTATTTATTGCAAGTTTTTCTTTTGAACTAAGAATTTGTCTACCTGACAGCCAAACCTGGAGAATCTGAAGCAAACCCTTCATTTCAGATTCAACACCGAATCTGAAGCAAACTCTTCATTAGTTCAGCTGAAGCTGAACAGATTTTTTACGTCTCCAGTGCCACTGTGCATTAATGCCACACGTGAAAAACAGGATTTAAGTTATTCAGAAACATGAAGAAAGCAGTCCTAGCAGTTTAGAGAGCTTCTCCTATTCTGATTCTTCAGGAAAATTTCCTTAATGGAACCGAACTAAAATTCAACAGGGATTTAGCAACCGTTTCACTGCAGCTGAGACGATGCCAAGAACAACCAAACAACGAACCGAGTGCGGTTTGTTTTGCCAACACCCCCTCGGTGAGCGGGGCAGAGCTGCTCAGGGCTGGCAACGCCCGGGCATTCCCGAGGGAGCTCGGCCCAGGATTCCAGCACCTGCCCGTGTTTCCAGCCCGGTGTCAGGCGGGGTTGTTGTCGCAGTGACAGCTCTGGTGATCGGGCTGTCACCATAGCAACTTTCACCAAGAACTCACAATGCACCCAAACGAACTCCGAGCTAAATTAACTTATTGCATGTCACCAGTGAGAAATGACTGTTCAGAGGTAATTTTCTGTACTAATATGTAATAGAGTTAACTCTCTAAATTGAATTAAATTAATTAAATGCCACTCCCAGTAAATCAGATTCTATTACATGAATGTTAAAAGAAATTAAAGATGTTTTAATAAAGATTACTAATAATAACTTAATATTATTACTTCATTTTAATTCAAAAATTCTGCTCAGTTTATTTTAGACACATGTCTTCCCCTCACTAGGAAGGAATACCTAATTACTCCACATGCATTACACACACTTACTTCATAGAAATGTGCTTAGACTGAGCTAAAAGAAGTAACACCAGCATTTTAAGGAGAAATACAGCTTGTCTTAATATGTGTCATCCTAAAATTCTTCCTCCCCAAATACTCCGGGTAAATTCCCACATCTTCAATGACTGTGTCCAGTTTCCAAAGAATTTTATTTCTGCTTTTCGCTGAAAGAAAGGAAAATGTGTTGCAGTAAATGCAACTGCAAACAAAGAGGAAAACACCATGTCTGTCTAGTCAGGGTACAAAAATAACAGCTCTTTAATGGCTTTACAGATCTACTAACAAGGTATTAGTAAGTTTGATTTTTTTAAAGTAGTTTCTTGCTCATTGGAGTAGGATAGTCAGGGGAGGCAAATCCAGGATGCTCACAGTTCCTCACGTAAATAAAAAGTTATTGTAACTGCCAGCTGGTGGTGTTAATGCTGTCCCCAGGACCCTGACTTTAACTTGTATTACAGACTTATCTAGACACTTTAGGCAAAAACAGGGCCTCTCTAACACTGATCACTTTTCAGAAATTCAAACCACGTTAGTTCTTTAGTTTTCAGATGGAAAATGATGACGTTTGTGCTGAGAAGGCAGCTGGTGACAGCAGAGGGAGCACACGGCACTGCCACATCTGCCACAGCGATGACAGTGACGTCAGTTCTGTGGAACACCCAGAGGAAAGGCACCACTTCCATTAAAATAAGAAATTTAGGTAAATAAGGATTAAAACCTCCTCTGCATCTCAACCAAATGTGAAAAGCAAGGGTGCATTAACACAGCGACAACCCCAGGGGCGGAGCAAGCTGAGTTTCAACATCCCATCTACATCCCAGGTATGGGTAAAACAGGATTACGGATCTAAGTGTTCGTTGTTCCTGGCATCTAAGTTATTATGCAGAGATTTAAAGTTAGAATTAGATTTTTTTTAGGGTCTTAGTAGACATAATAAGGCACCAAATTATGAAGTCTTCTATAGATTTTTTTTCTGGGAAGGAAGAGCAAAACAACTGAGGAGGGTGAAGATGACCTCTTATTTCAATTCCCACAGTGACCACTGGACAAGATTAGAAATAACTACACAACAAACCAAAAAAATTAATTATTACTCTTGGAAGCTGTCAGCAAGATATGGAAGTTATAGCAAGCTAGGAATTACAATGAAACCAATCAGAAACATGGCATTGAACACATTATTTTCTTCCTGTTTCTCTCCGGAGACTTTTTCCTTTTGAGCAGAAAGTCATTCCTCAGATGCCTGATGTTCATATGTACACCAGAAAAGACCTGACAGTGAGGCAGGACAGGACAGCCTGTCACCTCCAGCACTGCAGGAAGTGCCCTCAGGGTTTGTCAATCAGGCCTAAGAAACTGCAGTGGAAACTGTTTGGAAACTAAAGCAAATAATATACAAATGTATAGTTCAAAGTATATACCATACAGTATATCTGCAAAGGGAAAAAGGTTAGTGATCAAAAAGGAGAAATGGGAAGAGTGTGAGGAAGAAACTCCATATTACTAAATTGAGGTCCTTACAGAATTAGAGAGGGTATCTAAAACTTGGGAGCTCCTTAAAGCAAGCCCAGTTCAGGGACAGGTAACTGAAGGAGAATAAGCAGCAGCACTGCTATGGAACAGCCCAGATTACAGAGCTGTGCAATGGGGTGAGCTTGACAGGCACAGAACCATTAGTTTTACTTGAGAAAAGCAGTAAATTATCCTTACACAGCTTAACTCAAAGTTATTTAATAATCCTTCAGTTAGCATGCTAGTTTTGGCTGGGACAGAGTTGGTTTTTTTCACAGTAGCTGGCATGGGGCTGTGGTTGGGGTTTGTGCTGAAAGCAGTGCTGATAACCCAGGTGTTCTCCTTGTTGCTGGGCAGGGCTCACAGACAGCCAACCTTTCCTGCTCCTCACCCCACAGTGACAGCGAGGAGAATGGGGGGGGGACAAGGAGCTGGCAGGGGACACAGCCAGGACAGCTGACCCCAGCTGACCCGAGGGATATTCCATACCAGATGGTGTCGTGCTCAGCATATAAAGCTGGGGAAGAAGAAGAAAGAGGGGGACATTTGCAGCAACGGTGTTTGTTTTCCCAAGTCACTGTTACGTGTGATGGAGCCCTGCTGTCCTGGGGACAGCTGAACACCTGCCTGCTATGGCAAGCGGGGAATTAATTCCTTGTTTTGCTTTGCCTGTGTGTGTGACTTTTGCTCTACTTAAACTGTCTTTATTTCAACCCACGAGTTTTCTCACTTTTGCTTCTCCAGTTCTCTCCACATCCCGCTGGGGGAGGGTGAGCAAGCGGCTTCTTGGGGCTGAGCTGCTGCTGGGGTTAAACCACAACATACAGATATTGCATTTAAAAAATAAGTCTGGACGAACTGGAAGGCCCTCCAAAGAAGAGAAACATAAATTATTATGGTTTGAAAAACAGCTTGAAAACACTAGCACAAGTTAAAACTGAATGGACCGTTAAGTAAAAAACAGGACACACAGAAAGGCCCTTGCAGAGGAGGGGAAATCTGCCCTCCACATACTGGGCAAAGCAGCCAAGAAAGAAGGGGCTGAAGTTATAGGAAAGATTGTTCAGGCCTGTACAAAGACTACTTTCCAATAATAATCAAAACACCTTTCGAGAACACTTTTGCTGGGCCTGTCAGAAGGGGGAGAGGGTTAAGACAATCCCTTCTTGCCCACCTAGAGGGATATAAATAGTTCTATGATAATAAGACCTCAGTGTGGCATTTGAATTTTAAATGGAGTTGAGGAATCGTCAGTTCTGCAGCTCAGTAACTCGTGTGCTTCAAAGCAGAAGTTCATGAGAGCCTGTCTGGCCTTGGAAAGGTGAAAAGTCTGGCTCCACAGACTGTTGAAAAAAAAGACTGCAACAGCAGCCAAATCAGGAATGATGCCAGAAACATTAAAGGCATCCTGAAAACAGGAGGACAGATCTCCAGGAGACTGATAACACAGAGAACTCCTTCTGCTAACATGGGAAGACGCAACTGAGGGCCTGGATCCGGCCTCAAGCTCAGCTGTTCCCCTTGGGCAAACAGTAGTAACAGTTGACACGCTCGGGGCAGCTGAGGAGTGTCCGAAGCATTCAGTGGTGGTCCCACAAGACAACTTAGCATGAGCCACTGCTGCCATCCCACAACGCCAGTGCAGGATGCCTGAAGGGAAAATCACCTCCTCTCGTGGTGATCTTGGACCTACAATCCACCCCATGAGCAAACCAGCTCTCTGGATGCTAATGCACACTGCACTGCCTGAGCCAGGTCAGGAATAACCTGAAGATCACATGCATAGCGCACACCTGACCAAGAGTCTGAGCTGGTTAAACACACTTTTTAAGTAGTCCTGTAGGATTTGTAAAGTATGGGCTTTACAATCTTTAAGAACTCGGGAAAAACATTAAAATTATCTAGCAGAACACAGTGAAGTCTGGATTCTCAGAGCACAGGAATGTCAACACCAGAACACAAGGTCCCTCAGGCCAAAGGCTTCACACACAGTGTAAAAGAATCAAACCCATGTTTTCATTTCCTTTGATTTCCCAAGATAACCCTCTTCAGCATTTGTACAGTAACTAACCCCCAAGAGCATGGACCAGAGTTACAGTTCAAAGCTGATTTCATCCTTCCCAAGGAAGGCATCGAGAAACATTAGAGACCCAGCACATATCTCAAAACAACCATTACCAAAGTGAGCTAATACATTCCCTGATGAACCTCTCTTCCAGCTTACAGTTTTCAGATCTTATCAACGTTATATTTATATGCGTTACAAGCCTCCTCCAGGTAGCAAGATGATAATCTAATAATGGAAAGTGGTCAGCACACTGCAGATAAATCAAAGCTCATAGGTCATTTTTTCATGGGAAACTGTGAGCTGCCTTCTCCATGAAAACCTAAGTGAGCCAGGCCGCAAGGCAGAGAAGAAACTGCCTTCCTGGACATATTTCTATAAAAGAAGAGTAAAAGTGAACGACAGACTTCAGTTTAGAAAGTAAAGGGAAGAGCACACTGATAAAAACATGAACTGTGTTATAAAGCCACTCCCAAGAAAACAAATCTCAGGCTTTGCTGGGTGGGTAAGAAAGAGATGTGGGGTGGGTGTCTGTTATGATCAGCAGACACAGCAGTGGCATGTTAAAATGGAAAAATACATCTGGTCTCTAATACTGGGGCATACATGCTCTGATGGACAGTAAGTGTCAGACAACACTATTTACAATTGGAAAACACTTAAGCAGACTGACAGAAGACCAGAATGTATGCCAAGGCCTGAGCTGCTGTGATGCCAGAAGTGCAAGGGTTTGATGTTTCACAAACACACTGCCCTGGGGAATGCCCAGCACTGCAAAAGCAGCACAGCACTGGGGATGAAAGAGCCCACTGTGGGCACATAAATAACCATAACCCAGCGTGCAGTCTGACCCCAACCACCACTATTAGCACTGTGTAGCTGTGCTAGAATTTAAATTCTAGAATATCCAGTTGTCAACAATTGTATTGGCGGTTTTGTTGTTCAGAAAGCAAACCAGGGATTTATCTGAGAGCACTTCCCACCAAAGGGCACCCTGACAATTAGGTCTAGATGAGAAAAGCCAAACTGGTGTTACCTAATCTGTGCTTACTCTCTCTTCACAGAGTATTTGTGTAGAGATAATATCCCAGGCTTGAAATGTATTTGACAATGGGCAATGTAAAGGGAAATCTGATGAAAGCATGTTAGTCCTACTGCCTTCAAGCAGGTTATCAACCCTTACAACATTTAGAGCATTTGAAAAATGCTTTTAATTAACTGTGTCTGGTGTTGGAAAGCTCCCATTTTCATCTAGTTTTAGAACTATATACAGGTCAGGCTGCTGCCATCCTCAATCTGATAAGCCCAGATCATTTCCTAATTGAGGAAACTGAGAAAAGGCAAAGCACGTGGAAGACCAGAGCAATATTCTGCCTGTATTTATGTTATCAGAACACCTCTACAACTACCACAGACCACCTCTAAGGAGAATAAAAGCTACTGGAGGAGCACTAGGAATATCTGAGTTGAGCTCTTACCTACTTTTGTATTCCTAGATGGGGAATGTGCAATGCTCACGAGGCAACCACTGAGCAGGACTGGAGGTGCTTTACTGGACCAGCAGGAAGGAAGCAGCAGCAACTCCAGGAAAAGACACCGAAGCACCTCTTTGGGGGCAGCTGTCCTGTAAATCCAGCTCAGGACAGGAGCATGTTAAGAAGAATGTATCTCTTGGGTTCTCCTTATTTTCAAAACAACCTTGGAGAATTTTGTGTTTGTTTGTTTTTCTTTTTTTCCTGAAAACCTGAACTAATTGCTTCGGTGCCTTGTTGTCTGAAGAGAGGATTTATTTGAAAGCTAAAGAATCTAAAGCTTCGCCAGGAGCTACAGAAGACTTAAACCTTCAGAACTGCCAGTACTTGGTCACAGGGTTCTGGGTGTCCAGTCCTGACAAACCTCCCTCTCCTGCAAAAAGACACGAATTCTCAAAGCAGATCTCTAGCTGGACACCTTTGAGTAGCAAATCAGCACGACCAACACAGAAAGTGGAGTCACAGAAACCCCAAATATAGTTTACCACAGGTTACCCATACATTTACTCATCACCTTAATTTTTTTCCTTCACTTCATAATGGCAATGCTGAAGATACTCATAGTGTTGCTTACACTTGTGAGAGCAAAAAGCACATTAAATACCCCTGAGCTTCTGCAATCACTCGAAACTCAATGGCTTGTCACAGCCATCCCAACTCAAAAAGTTAAGCAGGAAAACAAAGTTTTTTCCCGTACTAGTTAACTCCAAGCCTCCCAGCTCATCCTTCTTGCTTTGTTTCCTTGACTGTGCAAATTGCTCCTCCTGTCTGCTCTAATCTTTTGCATTTTCTACTCCCTTTCACCCGGTATTATGGCAGGACTTGCAAATTACCTCCATACTCTGTTCTTTGCAGGCTGTAAAATGGTAATTACTCCTCTATCAGAGAAGTTGATATCTCAGTCGGTTTTATGAACAAACTCATGTTTGTTTAAAAATACTTATAATAGCAAAACATCACCATGATAACGTTTATCAAAAAGAAAACATTTTTGTGTTATTAAGCCTTAACGTATGGCCACAGGTTATCATTAAGTTATCAAGTAACTGCATATTAAGATCTAATTGAAGAACTTATTGCAGTGTTCCCCCTCCTTCTGCAATGATGATTTATGGCACATTTTGTCACTACAATGTGCAGCAGTTCAGTACAAACACAGCACTTAACTCACAAGATGGCAGAGGCAGATATTCAAGCATAAGCTATAAATACTCAAATGAGTCAGAGGTTGTAAATCTGTTGTAAATCATACCTGATTTGTAGCCTGGAACACATTTTCTAATCTTACAGAAAAAGCCTCTGCTGGTTCCTACAATAATATGACACAAACCAGAAAAACTCAAGACTTTTCTTTTTAAAAAAGACTGATTGTGTTACACACATAATTCCACTTAAAAGGTTCTCTAAAAAGTTTCATTTTCCCTTTTTTTCTGTGGAACTGCCATTAAACATCAGTCACATCCACCACAGCCAGAAAGAGCATATTATCAGTGTACACAAACTGCACTTCTGTATGAGCAGAATGGAGGTTACAGGAAGGTGATTCACATCCAAATGAGCCCAACAGAGAACATTCTAACAGCCCATTTGGGCAGGGTAAGTAAAGAATCAATTTAAAACTATGCAACCATCTACATGGCTAATTTGGATATGAAAATGCCTGGCTTTTAAGAAAGGTATGCCACTATTCCTGTCATTTAAATAGAAATGCCAGAGCAGGGGATGGGATTTCAGATATATTCATCCATTCTTCTTTCCCCTTAACTCCCCTTTATAATACAGTTGACCATGTTCCTCAAGGTAAAATATACAGCACTGTTTGTGGAATAAAAAAATGCTATGCAAATTTTAAAACTAACCTGAAGAAAGTATGCCAACATTTGTGACACCAGAACAGTTTACCAAGCAACCACATACAGCTAAGTGCTTTCTGTTCTTTCAAGTCCCTCAAAATAAAACATATTAAAGCCTAAAACTTGGTAGAATAATCTCCCAGTCTGCAGACAACCTTCCTGACTAAAATCATGACATGGTGAAGAGTCCCAAGACACATGGCCCAGGCAGCCTGGGGGAAGGGAAAGATCCACGGGTGGAAGGGAACAATGCTCAGGATTCACTGTACCCCTTTAACACAGGGTGGGCAGTGCTGGATGAGCTGCTGAATCCCAGGATTACTGCAGCTACTCCAGCTCCTGCAGTCCTGCTGCACAAGCAGTGCGCTGAAGTTCCCATCTTCCCCTTGGAAAGCCCACATCTCTCTTCCCGGTCCCATGCCAAGGAACTGATCACCTGTGTGCTGATGACACCTGCAGCAGGATGAGAAGCAGGCAGCAAAACACACTGACCTCATACTATTTATTACAGGCACAGCTCCCCTAAAGTCCCCTGTCGTTATTAAATAACAGCCATTTCCCATACCGGAGACTACTTACCATACAGAACAGAACTCTTACTGGTACTTACAGCTGAATGTCTTCATTACAAAAGCCTTTAGACACAAAGTTTCTTTATCAAGTGCATATAAACTGGCAAGAGTTTACATACGTAAAATAAACACTAATAGCCTGTGCTCAATAGTCCTGTTCTCAAAGAAATTACCATAACGTAGTAACGTGGATGTGCAATAAAAACCTGCTCATTTCCCACCTCATCTAATTCTGCAGTGCTCCTCTCCAGCTGAACAGGAAGACTACTTTCATTTGTTCTCAAGTAATTGAGAAACATTTCAGCTACTTATCAGCTCTTCAATCTTTCTTCCTTTCACACATTCCCTAGAATTGTTGCCAACAGGGTATTTATAAAAGATTCAGCCTCACAAAAATACTTTGGCAAAAAAACAAAAAAAAAGAAGGAGCTGTTACATAGAGATGATTTAAAGGGCTGGATTGCTATTTAAACAGCAAAAAATAATTTAAGTTGTTTAAATAGATGCAAGAGCTGTGTGAGGGAGCACTTCCTACTCCTGGACCAGTAACTCCAGCAGCAGCCACATACCTTTCCTCCACGGGTGGAAATGTGTGTTTATTTTGGAAGGGGTTTGTGCTCCACATCACAAATGGAAACATTCAGCTCGGGCTGAGGCCTCAGGGCAACACTGAACTGACAACACACCACATACACACACCCACAGGAAACCTCCTTCCTCCTCACTAGTTTCTCTTTCCTGAGGCCTCACCAGAGACTGAACATGCAAGAGCCCCATCTCAGCTTACAGAGGATCAGAGCTCCGTGTACAAAGCAAACGAGTTCATTATTAGATGGGACACATCTCCACACCTTCCTTTGTGCTAGCCAAATAAGTTCAAATCTTACTATTACTTACTATTAATTAAATTATTAACCTTACTACTGATTAAAAAGAATTTAAAAGCACCTTGGTCACAGCATAGGCTTCCAGCACAGCCCCAAAGGATAAACCCTCCCTCCCTACCAACTCCCGAGCTCAAGCCCTTCCAACCCACTTCAACCAAGTGTCTTTTCCTTCACAAACACTGCTGAGAGCAAACAAGGAACAGTATAAACACATTGTCTCCAATCAGCCGAAAAACAAACTGCAAACCCCTTCCATATCCCATTCCCAGTTGTGTGGTTAATTTTCTCCAACTGGTGCAAGCATTTCTCACTGCTATGGCAACCCAGTTGCAGAACTGAATGACATAATGCATAAAATGAAGCAATTTTCTTTTAAGTTACCAACAAGCAACCACATTAAGTCATATTTATACCTCACCTACCAAAATCTACATTTTGCAAAATGGTCAGTTCCAGCCCAGTTTTAATCTCTGATTTAATATCTCCCACCCACTGGCATGTGGTACCTGCTGCAGTCCACTGTTACTATGTCATCCTGTCTTTATAACTAATTTAATTGCTGTGTCCCAGATAGGAAATAAATTAATTAAATTCAATGATAATCCCTGTGGTTTGCCTTTTAGCTGTAGCAGCATTTGCCACTCAACCTTGAAATTGTATCCAAATAAAATAGTTGGTGCAGCACTGCAATAAAGTTTACAAGCAACTTTGAGTATCTGAGGAAAAAAGGTTCAGTCAACTTTTTCCTCTCTTTAATTTTGTATTAATATTTTACATATTTTAAGAAATTCCTGCTACCTATCATGAGCTTGTCCACATCCCTCCTACAGAAAAAGGTAAGGAACTGTACCATAAAGTGGAAAAGCATTCCCACACAGCAACCTTAAAAAGAAAAAGTAGTTGCCAGACAAAGGAAATTCAAAGAAGGGTCACTTAAAGGACTGTAAATAACCCCTGGCCATTGCCCTGAGTATGAACAGGAGGTTTTGTTTCTCAGCAGGGCAGGTCAGCTCCTTCCAAGGATGCTGAACTACAAAAAGGTGCATCACTGCTTCTGACAGATGAAACAACAAATGCCAAAACTACTTAATCTCTAAGATAACTACTTTTATTCACTGTTGTCTTCTTCCCAATTCATATTTTATAGCAGTAGCACAGGATGATTAAATACAAGGAGAGTGGACCAAAAATATTTGAAAGAAACAAACTCCCAAACATACCTGGAAAACTGAAGTTATTACCTAAAACTTAAACTTGGCAGTTTCAAGCAATTAAAAGCAAAGCTGTCACAACACAGACAGAAATAGTAACATCCCACAGAGGCAAAGCAGAAGGCGCTGAGTGTCACTAGTAACAGAAATGAAGAGCCTCTGCATGAGCACGTGAAAATGAATGTAGCTACTCTGACAGCAAAAACATCTGCCACTGAATTGTGATATTAAAAAGTCATTATAATCCATTATGGAACAGAGAAATCTTTTCACACAGAAATGAGCTGATACAGAGAACAAAACATGCAATACTGCAGAAACAGAAACATTATATTTAGCTAGAAATTGCCCTCATGCATCTTAATTCCAAAGTTGTTTTATGTACCCAAGATTTGGTGGGATTTAGCTACTTCTGCTGCCTTGTGAAAGCAAAATATACTGTTATAAACTGCATGATATCTCACAGGGCAGATGCAACAGAATTCAAACTAAAATTTCCTGAATTCACACTTTCTACATAGGAACAACTTGGAAAGGAAAGGACAGAGGTTCAATGAATTACTTGTTACAGTGTCTTCATCACGTAGTCAGGTCTTTATTTTTCTGAAATCAGTATTACTGAGGCAATACTTAATTTCTGCTGTATAAATACACAAAAAGTGTTTGAAACATAAGTTGTTTTGTCAATCCCGTATGTTGGGTTTGGCTCTTCTCTAATTCTTAGTCTTTGGGAATCTGGGAAGCTCCACTTGCCTGTCTGTCACCTAATTACCCAGCAATAAATAACAATGCACATTAACCGGTTCAGAAACTGTTCCACAGCCTGAGTTTTGTGTGCTGCCATGTAAACCAAGGGACAGACCAGACAAAAAGATCTCTCCCAGGACACCTGGGAGCTCAGTGCCCACAAAGAGGAATCCATTCCTTACCTCTGCTGCTTCCTGGACTGTGCTGCAAACCAGCCCCCGGCTCTTCCCAAGCAGAAAACCCACCCAAGGAAGAAAAACAAGCAGTGGGGGGAATAGTTTCTGGTAAGTTCAGTGAACGGGGTTTGCACACTAAACTGAGCTGAATTGTGCATGCAGGGGCAGAGTGGCCACTAGTTGCCTTTGAAACAAATAACTAACTAACAACTAAATGGAGAACTACATCTGTCCTGAGATCAGAGAAAAGAGAGGACAACTGCTGTGTCACACTTCACAGAAAATTAATCCATATATTCTTGTCAAAAAGCTGCTATAGAATACACAGCAATTTAAGCAAAAGCTGAGGCTGAGAAACCCAACATATAGTCAGATCCTCCAACAAAACTTTAGGAACAGAACTATCCTAGTAAGATATACTCTCCCCAGTAAACAAAGAATGGAAAGTACAAGCACTTCTTTTTTAAACAAGCTCATAGAAATATCATACGGTTGACAAAGAATAAACATGAATTTACCTTTGGTTTTTTGTTCAGCAGCCTGAAAGAAGAAAAGAACAAAACAAATCAACTGTCTGTCAATATTCAAAATTATACCTAACAGTTACAGGGCTGCAGGCCTAACTTGGTGCAGGAAGTCCTTACATAAACCAGGCACTGGTTCCAGTTAAGAACTGGAGAATGTTAGTTTTAACTCCATTTTTTAGGAATGTAACAATGGCTACCTCTGTTTGATTGATGCCAAAAGCAGATGCCATAGAGACAGTATAAAGTACGGCAAGGGATAGTGCACTGACCCCATCTACCCATCTGGTCTCTCTCTCTTGAGAAACAGAGGCTTTCTGAACCAAATACTATGTTTTAACACTCAGCGGAACTAACTTCTGTGAACCTGTCCACTATCCCTCTGAATCCACACACACTATTGGCTTAGGCACAAAACCTGTTACGTTTTTATCTGTTTGGAACCTACCCACTTTTTTTTATGATGCCTAATTTTTATACTGGAAAAGACAGTGATCAATTCCTTTTTAATATTAAAATTAACAGTGCAATCCATCAATACCTGCCCGTTTCTCTTAAGAGTAAAGGGATCATTTACAACAGGAACATGAACAAACCTTTTTCTGAGCACCTTCCTTCTTTTTCTTTTCTTCCTGCTTTTTCTTTTTCTTTTCTTCCATCAAATGTTCCTCTTCTTGTGTTTCTTGTTCTTTCTCCCTGGTAAGAAACAAAGGTTGGGAAGAGATTTATGATAAGACCAAGTTTATCTAGAAAGGTAAACAATCCATACTTGTATTGCCAACTTTCTACATCTCATGTCTGATAAAGACAGCTTCTAATGCTGCAATAAAAGTACTAAGAAAGCTGTTCCAAAATTGAAACTAACAACAAATAAACCAGCAGGCAGTGAAAATTCAGAGAGGATAGATTGTATTTAGAACGTCTTTCCACAGTCACGCACAAGTACTACTTAATATTAGCATGTTCAAGGGAAGTTTAGAACTGAAAAAAAGGAATAAACCCAGGTAATTAGTAATTAGTGCAAGTTCTGTTGGCTTTCAACAGCTGTGATTCACAATAGACTTTAAAGATCATGAGTGAGTACATTATTTTTGGACGACTTTTCTTTTTTTGATCAAACACGTGCTGTATTAATTTCTCATACACATCAATTTTGTTCTCTAGAACTTGTAAACCAAGACCCGGATGAATTCCAATCACCGTATTTTGTGTTCATCCTATAAATTCTAGCTGAATAATTTGCATTAACACAAAATAGGACTGTTCCAGTAGCATCTTGATTAAAATTTAACCAAAATTGTCCCAAACCAAAAAGAAAACCTATTTGAAAGCTTCCTATCTCTGCTTTCTACGTCCATCACTGTAACGAATGGTTATAGCAGTGACCCTACCCAATAAATACCAATGCAAATAATTCATTTACTTCTCTATAACTATTTTATCATCCTCGACAGCTCTTCAGGTCCTGATCATTTATCAGCCTTACAGATCTTCTGAGAAGGCTGATTCTGATGGGTTGAAGCCATTACTATCACTATTATTAGATTCAATGTCTTCCAATTACTCCTCAAGACCACTTCTAGCCTAATTTACTATTGCTTTACATTTAACTTGCCAAAGCCTACAGCCCCCCTTCCTTTTTTTTTGTTTAGATTTTTTCTGATGTTGTTAAAAAACGGGTCTTTTTTAGTAACAAAACTCTTCGCTTATTTTTTGTATCACAACAGGTCTGTGTGTGTCTCAGCTCTTTACCTGAAGGACATTTTGCACATTGTGTTTTCAAATGTTCCCCGTGAAATATTCTGAATTTAACTGTTTCTTTAATTTTCCTTTTGACAAGTTTGCCTATCCCTACATAGTTTAGCTTTTTATAAAGAAGGAACATTGTAATACATTTTTTTGAGATTTCAGCTGCTGAAGGGTGTTCTGCTTTTTGGCTTTTTCGTTTGCCTGAAAATACTGATTTTGGCCACTGAAGATGCTTTAAGGCTTACACAGATCCTGCACGGAGCTCCAGACTGAATCAAAAGCAGATTCCCCCTTTTCCTTGTGTTACCCAAAACAATAAACACTACACTCAGCATTTCACAGGTCTAAACTTAGGTGTTAGTACCCTTTTAGACAGTTCACAGCACCCAAACTGTGTACAGAAGTGAGAGACATGGGCAAGATCCAGGGTCTGGAATAGCAGCTGGAGGTCAGGCACATCTGGGAGTGCCTGGAGCACCACTGGAGGTCAGGACACCTGAAATGGCATTAGATATTTCTGCTTCAACTACTGAATCATTTCCTGTCATGGCCAGAATTTCATCACCTGCTCAGCTTTATTCCAGTTCCAAAGGGCCACCTGTTAAATCTCCTATTGTAAATCACAGTTTGAGAAACATTTGCTCATAGGAGTTGCAGGTGGGTGTTTGCAACACGTGTGAAATTGCACTTAAGAAAAACTGTACTTTTAAATGGCTTCTTCTAGGGCTGTGCAAAAAGTGATGACTTACATTGCCAAAAGAAACTGAGTTGAAACCGTAATAGATTTGCTTTTATTCCTCTAAGCTCCGGAGGAGAACTGAAGTCCCCATGATCTCAGGAACTACAAAGAAACAACATCTAGTCCCTTCATTTTCAGTGCTCCCTACCCAAGTCACACCAGACTCTACAAAGCCTGTGTTCCAGTGAACTCTCCCAAACTGTCAGACTATTGCCAGGGGAAGTTCAAGCCTTTGTTTTTTTTTAAAGCAGGTAAATGAAACAAGTCAGTGCAAAATGAGAAACTTTTTGGCTTCCTCTTGTTAGTACTTAAGAAAACCCACGGCATTACAGCGATTCCACACCACCACAATTACACTTAAATCCCCTTCAATGCTCAGGGCAGCATTTAAAAGCAAAACCAAAAAAGCCCCCACAAAAACAAACCACCACCACTCTGCTTTATATGCAGAGTTTTCTTTAAGCTATGAAAGTATTTATTTTCTTGTTAGGCCTCTTTTCTTTAATATCAGGCTCCTTCCATAGAATAGCAGGTGGGAAGGGATCCCAAGGATCATCTAGTCCAACCTTGTCCAGCCAAACCTTACATGTCCAACACTGGAGAGCAAATTTTATCACTGCCAAAGTCTCCTTCCTCACACTGGACTCCACTCTGAACTTTGGTTTCCAGGTAATACAGCACCTCAGTGGATTTTCCAAATCAAAGAGGAGCAAGCATTTTGCTCCATTAAAAATACAATACGTTTTATTACCGTATCATCACATCAATTACAACATCCGAGGTAGAAGTGCCACTCCACCTGAGTTTTGGTTGTGGGGGTTTCTCACTCCTGATATTAAAATATCCTCTGATTAGCTGAGAAAATGATACTATGATTTTTAATGGAGTTCAATTTTCAGAACTGATTTACATAATGACACTTCTGAATACATGTGCTTTAAATATGCTTAAAATAGAAATAAAGCTCCAAGCGGCCCCTCAGATGGCAACTCTTGCTGTCACTTCTAGTCAGAAATTAGTCATCTAAGAGCAAAACAAAAGGAAAACAATAAAAACACTGCTATATAAAGTTTGGTTACGTTGTCAAAGGCACGTGTTGCAGCTTTACTTCCTGAGAGACAGTTTAATCTTTATTACAGGAAATAGGCTAAAACATTTATGAACACAAAGCTCATGTTTTAAACCAGGAGTGTCTCAAAATATCCTTGTAGGAGTCTGCCTTTTTAATATATATGGATTGGATGTATCAGAAGCGTGAGGGATTTTCATGAGCAAAGGGTTTTACTACAGAATCAAGTGTTATTTTCACAGGTTGCAAACAGCTTATTAAATCCAAGCCTAAACCAAGGTTATCTTTAGAGTGCATGTGCTTAAAAGCTCTCAGAACAGGAAAACAGGAGGAACTGCAGGTCATGGTGAGAACAACTTGAGGACTGTGGCTCTGGTCTGTCAGTGCCTGCTGGAAAAAGGCTTATTAATACTTTTAAAAAAAAAAAAAACCAAATCTAGGCTGATTTATTTCTTAGGTTAAGTAAGAACTTGAGTTTTCTAGTTGGTATCAGGCATTGGATTGCTTCCACCGCCAGTATTTTGAATTAGAGCCAATGTGACATTCTGAGAGCATTTTGCAAGTACACCTGTTGGGATTATTGTGTTCTTAAACTTTAAGTAGAGTTTAGTTGTACTATTACCCATACAGTGTTTCAGAGTTCAAAAGTTCCTGCAGTAATTGAGGACAGAACAGAGAACTGTCTCTCTTGTTCCATGTGACGCTGCTCCAAACCCCAACAGCCTAATCAATTCTTTTGTATCTGTAAGATGCTGAAGGTTTATTTAACAAGACAGGAAAACTACCTCTTCAGCACAGCATTATTAATCTTGGCCTACAGATGCCTTTGGTCTGGTTTAACTCCCATATCTTAATTCCAGAATACCTCTTGTACCTTAAAATCACATCCTGCTGGAATAACCTCCCTGGACAGTTGTGAAACTTGCTATTACTGACAGAAATCCTACAAATTGCAAACAGCTGCTCGAGTAGTGTTCTCATTTTGACTTCCCTCACCATAAAACAGGTCCTCTTGCATTCCTGTGCAGGTGTTTTTCATAACAGCGAGGATGAAAGAAAAAAGAAATTTAAAAAAAAAAAAAAGAAAAAAAAAGAAAATCTTTAAAATAGAATATTGAGGAAATAATCACCCAAAGGCAGCTACCAGTGGAGGCTTTTTGGAAGGAATTAATAGATCCATGAAAGAGGGTTTGGACAGCACTGACAAGAAACACAAAGTAATCTCAAGTTCTCAAAATCTGGTATCATACACTTTCAAACAGAGATGAAGAAAATTACTATTTAGAAAGGTCTTCAGAATGTGATTCTAAATGGTAAGAAAGAAGTGGCTGAGATAACAAAGGGAGAAAACAGCTTGAAGGGTGGTGATGAAAAGGGGTATAATGTTGGAAAAAAAAAAAAAGAGCAGCAAACTCTGGAAAGGCAGGTTTCAATTCATTCAGGACAACTGAAAAATACTGTCCCACAGGAAGAGGCAGGTGGTGCTTCTTGGAAATCACCAAGAAATCTAAACAATGCAGATCTCCACATGTATAGGAAGAATACTACATAAAGCAAGAAGTCACTACAGCAGCAGCAGTCCTTGTTTTCATGACTTCTGGAGTGGATAAACTAAAAACTCCACATTTTCCTACTGCTGATTCTGTCTCATCTCACAGCTCTGTGACCTTTCTAGAGTAAATACTGGTGAAGGCAAGGAGCTGGTGTGACGTTGAAGTGCCAGCTTTGTTCCCTTGATATCTAGGCTCAGTCATTAATCAAGGAGAGTAAAGCTGGTCCCTAATTACAAGCTCTCCAATCACCTCAAAAAGAAAGCAGCATGCAAAACTAGGTCAAATAAATAAGAAGGAATATGAAAAAATAAAACCAACCAACCCAGCACAAACACATGGGGACAAACTGAGGATGGCCAACAAAATATTAGCATTGTGCATGTAAAAAGCAAGAATAAATCAACCTTTAAGTGCTTCATTAATAAGCAAGAAGAAATATTAGTTTTGATTCTCAGTGGGAAAGGGGGACTAGTGACAGATGACCCTACAAGGGCTAAAGTGACAGTACTTTTCTTTCTGCTTTAGCCCTCTCTAAAGAGGTCAGCTGGGAACAGATGGCCAACAACCGCCTGCACTGGTGCTGAGCCCCCAGATGACGACACTTCTCCCAGGGATTTTGTGGGCTCTTCCCTGCGGAGGGAGGCTTTGCTCCAGGGGCAGCAAAAGCACCGACAGTCAAGCTGCTCCTGCCCCAGCATCTCCACCACCACCACTGCCATGTTCCATTCTGGCTTCCTCCCCAAAAAGGGCTGGTGAACACGGCTCCAAACAAGAAGCTTAAGATGTATTTTAGTCCCTTTTCCTAAAATCGGGGAAGAAGGAATGATCTGGCTTCTCTGGAAAACCCCATGAACCAGCAGGGAAGAAAAGGAGATGGAACTAAACATTTTGCAACCACTCCAAATAGGAAATCAGGGCAGCAAAAGTAAGAACAGCTAAAAAGTCCCGAGAGAAACGGGATGTTCCTCCACTGGCTGGGCCTGCTGTCATTTACCATAGGAACAACTAAGTCATTAAAGGTGGGTAACACTGTGGAAGAGCAGCAAATGGCAAGGACTGCATATAATTTACAAGAGGAAGAGAGAAAAACATCAGCCAAGAATTTGGGGAGGGAGGGACAGTCTGATTTTTTTTCCTATGGCACAGTCACAGGTATTTTTGAAAAGGATGCAAGGGAGGCAACAAAACTTATTTACTGACTTTCCAACCAACGTGCAAAGTTTTGTTAGTAAGAACATGATTGTTTTATAATTTAATAGTTTTAAGAACAAGATACATAAACTTACAACAAAACACCCACAAAACCCCTCCACCAAGGCAGGGAATCAATGGATTTTTGTTGCAGTAGGACACACGTCCAGCAGCAAAATGTTTACTAACCACTTTGCTGCTGGAAAAATGTGTGCACTTACTTAGTTTCCAGAACATGTCAAGCCATGGGGCTGCCAAACAGTTAAGGAGGGACAGTATGGAGAACAACCTGATAAACTTGAGATGCAGAAAAAAAGCAGAGTAATTCAGTGAGAAAAAGTGCAGGGCACTTTTTGGCAGGAATAATCATACAAATACAGCATAGGGAACAACTGGTTGAACACCAGTTTTGGGGAGGGAAAAAAGCAGGTGTTAGAGCGGATCTCACTGCAAAGGGAAAGCAACAATGTCACAGATGGTCAGAAATTTATCAGCTGCTGTGCTGTGTCCAGTTTGGGACTATCTACAGCAACAGAAATACAGGTCAGCTGGAGAGTCAAGAAAACAGCACCAAGAATCAGAGATCAAAAAAAGCACAGGCTCTTGGAAAAAACTTCAGACTTGGAGTCAATTAATCTAAAGAGATGGCAACCCCGTTGTTCAAATAGGTGTTAAAGACAGAGGTAGAGAAGCACAGAGTAAAATCTTTTTACTTTAGCTGTGGTAAGTAGCACTGAATTCAAATTGCAACAAAGAAGATTTGGATTAGGCATAAAGAAAAATCCTCCACACTGAAGCATTTAAAAACCCCCAACATTATAACAGATACCAAATCTTTATAAATATACAGCTGGAGGGGAAAAGAGGAAAACCACAAAAAGAAAGGAAGATTTGTTTTTATGAAGTAACACTGATACAAGGCCACACCGACTCCTGGATACACAGACAATCAGTCTGGAAACTGGAGGCCTCTACCCATCCCCAAAGTAAAATCCTATGATATCTTTTCAAATGAATTAATGAGGGAAAATCCTCAGTCACACCACTGTGGAGAAGATACATGTACAGGTGTGATCACAGAGCTTGAAAACTAAACGCTGTAATTTCAAAGTCTGGGTGCAAAATCTGCTCCTATGGGGAGTCCTAAATGAAGTTTGACGAGGGGTTTTGTTTATGATTTATTAATCCCACATTATGGGGTTTCTCACTGTCAAATTATGTTCCTGTCCTGCACTTGTCCCTCCTTAATACATAATTTGCTTTAAGAGGGGATTCCTTCCTCTGAAACATCAGAGTATCACCCACCATCAACAGCTGTGGGCCTGGGACATTGATGCCCCCAGTTTCTTGTCAACTTATCTCAAAGAATGGAACATGAAACTGATCTCCTATACAAGGACAGCAGTCTTATTCTTGTAGTCACTTAGAAATTCCACCAAATTTGGAATTTGTGCAGGAGCAGAGTGTAGATGCCACTCAAAAAACACTCAATAAACACAGCATCAGTTGAGAATGTGGTGTGAAAAGCAACATATTCAATTAAAATATCTTACTAAAACTACAGGCAGGTTTTAGGTTGCCCAAAAGGCTGAATTAATAACCCTGCTCTGACAACCGGTAAAACAGAAATTCCATGATCAGAAATAAAAAGAGCACTTGTGTTCCACACCCTGTCTCCAGGCTGCATCTCCAGCAGCACCACATGGAGTTTCTAACATGCCATTTTGGATTACTGGTTGAAGAGGAGTAAAATCCTGGCAGGACTCCGAGCAGAGCAGAGTGCCAGGTGCTGTTTGCCCACAGGACCTGGGCTCCTGGTGGAAGTTCAGCCACTGTTAACTTTCTGTGACCCTACTTTATGTACATGTAGGGTAAACAACCACTGCAGCAGATTAGATTAGAACAAAAATAAAGCAGGCTGGGTAGTTATTATCATGCAATTCAAGGCACACTGACCTGGCTGCATTTCAGCTTCTACTGGTTGACTACCAGTCACTACAGGAGGGGGGAAATCCCAGAGTAGAAACAGTCTTGGAAACTAAGGATGCAGATGAACTATGAGTCAGGAGTTTGAAGAGTCCATATTTAAGCACCTGCCCAAGTCCCAGTGGATGTTTATTGGGGTTTGGAGCTTTTGTTTTTCATCTACAGGCTTCCTTTTGTTTCCATTTAACACTCGAAGTTCTCCTGGACTGCAGCAGAGAGGGGCAGTGCACTAATGAGAGCACTGGAGTACAAATGGGAATGCTTAAGATGAAGTATGTGACATCTTCATGACTAAGTACTGCAGACCAACGAGAGCGGATCTGCAGAGCAAAACTGTTGGTGCAGAGGATTTCACTGCCACACTATCCCTGTTTCAGCTGGAAACCAGCTCCAGTCTGTTCCCATGCACACCACGCTCACTTGCAGCAGGAAAGCATTAACTGCACCCTTGGAACTCATCATCCTGTGCCATTACACTTAAAAGGAATCTAATAGCTGCACTCCAGACACATGATGCCAATCAAAGCACAGCAAGAGAGGACAATCAGAAGGTTTGCTCCCAATTCAAACCAACAGGCTCATGTAGATGATCCTACAGGCTGCAAAGTTGCCATCACACAGGTACATCCCCTCTCCTGGGAAGGTGTTGCTCCACAGGGCAGGGCTATTAGTGCATGTACAACCTTCACTCTGGGGCAACTTAAGGAGTTAGTAGGTAAATCTGAGCATGGGCTAAAACACTGCACACCAAACCTCACCCTCTCACCCTTGTACACATGTCAGACATGAACCACATCAGACTCTGCTCCCTCAGCCTGCTGACAACACCCCAGCAGACCTGAAGTATCCCATTTTATGGACCACTCAAGCTGTGCAAGGTCCAAGAGAAAACAAACACACCTCCCCAAAGAAAGCTTCTGTTAAACTCACCACTCAAAGCAGGTTACACACAGCACAAAACATGCTATGAAAAACAACTCTCCTCCCCCAGCAAACATGGACCTATTGGAAAATTAAGCTACACTCTGTGAAGAGTGCAGATAACCAGATTTACTTTACTTTCCCAGCACTGCCTCCCTCCCAGGCCTGATGATAGATACCAGCAGTTGATCTGGCATCTGCTCCAGAGCTCGTCCCCAATCTTCCTGGGACATAATGCACAAAGCAAAACAGCTTTGGAATCCAGCAGCTCAGCAAGAGCACAGCGTGGTTGTATCTCCAGATACTGTTGGCTATTTTGGTTTCCGCAAATACTTCAGTACATGAGAGCCCTGTGCCAAGAGAGGCAAAACCCCACACTGACCGACTGCGCAGCTGAGTTATCTCCCATTAACTGACCCAGAAGCAACCTATGGACAAGTTTCTGTCCCAGATTATGAGGATGAACTCAAAGGAGATGTCAGAGCACTGCTTCCTGGGGCAGCTGCACAGGGATACTGCAATGTAGGAGGCTGGGAAATAGGAACAGGAGCAGCAGCTCCACAGGATGTTTTGCCACTCAGCACAGCCCCTGGGCTCTGAGAGCTGACCACTCCCAGGGACAGAGGCTGGTGGAGCCGGTCAGAGCGTCCCCTGTGTCCCCTGTCCAGCAGTAACAGGGTCAGGAGGAACAACATGTGCTGCAGGCCAGCAGAGCAGGAGCACCAAACCCTCACAGCCCTCCAGCAAACACAGCTAAACCTTCCTGCTTCTTTGTTAAAAAGAAATGAAAAGTCTGCACAACTAAAATCATGCACCCTTTTGTCTGTAAGGATTTAACACCCCTTAGTTCTCCTATCCCCTTCCATCACAGGGGTATGTGATGGATATATATTTCTGAGCCCAGTCACTTTGGCAGCAGCAAGTGAAAGCACCGTGCCAGAGCTAAAGGTGAGGCTGGTGCTGTCACACAAGCGGAGGCTGGACAACACAACCTACAGCATCAAAAACCAGGAAACAGAATTTACACTGATGACAGGTATGTTTACAGTACTACTCTTGTGCTTGTTCTGGGAATAAGGTGGTGCCAACACATCTTCAGCTAAAGGCACCCAGCCACAGTCACACACATCCACTGTGTGTCCACATTCATGGTGGCCCCAGTGTCACTAAACAGGCCCAGGAAGGTGAGGTCTGGAAGCAATAGCCACAGGCACAGCAGAAAAATGCATCCACACTTCCCTCATTCCTACCCACAGGCAGGGAAGCTGCACCAGGCAAGTCTAAGAATAACACCAGCACATACCACCAACACAGTGAGGAACAGCAGGTACCAGGCACGACCTAAACACTGACCTGCCCATCCGAGATGACCTCCTGAGTCCCCTCCAGCCTGAGTTTACCATGACATTAAAGTCATCTCACAGATGTGTGGCAGAAACCAGCCTCTAGGGAGATAGCATCCTGTACAGGGAATGGGCCTCTGCTATCCCACCACTGAGATCTCCAGGTGCCACCTCAGAAAGCACAAGTGGTGGGAGGGGCAGGGCACTGGTGCAGTCCTGGATGGGGGAATCACAGGACAGAGGGCAGCAGCCTCATAGGAAGGTGTCTCAAGATAGAGCCCAGAATAGAGTATTGCACAGTGCAGCACAGCAGAAGTGGGGAGTGGCATGATCCAGGTGAAGAACAAGATGCTCCCTCTCCGTACCACAACCATCCTGCCATGGGAAGCTGAAGTTCCACTACATGAATGTTTGTCACCTAACATTGTTCCTGCTCCCCCAAAGACATGTTAGGTGAATGCACAGCTCCTGACATACCAAGGAAAAACAGGATGAAAAAGGGAAAACTGATGTTAACAGAACTCCCTTGTCTTAGAAAGCAAAAGAGAAATACATTTAAAGAGAATATGAAGGTGCAAACCTTAAGTTTTTGTACAACATTTATTCTTATAAAAGTTTTGTACCCAAACCCATAATTTCATTCTTCTGCATTTTTAAATTTGCTGAGTGAGCTCATTGAACATTCAAGCTGTTGTCTTCAAGTTTTCCAAATACCATTCTATTTAAAGGCACTGTGAATAGGGAATTCAATTTATCAAATGAATGAAAGAAGAATTCTTAGCAGGAACCCTGGTGAGCTAATCAAGAGTCACAATAAAATGTCAGGGGTCCTGGAATTCTCTGCAGGAGGTTAACACCAAATTTGATCCGAGTCAAGGAAGACAAAACACACTATAGACTAATAAACTGTACTAAAAGTCGTGCACTGCAAATATGGGAAAGTTTAAACACAAATGGAGAAAATCTACTTGTTTTGTGCACTTTTTATACACTTGGTGTTTAACCACAAAAATCAAAGCACTGCTTACCATGATCATTTCATTCAACTTAAAGACAACACATTTTGAAGCTGTTCAATACATTTTGAAGCTATTTAGTTTTTGTTCCACTGGCTCTTCAGCTGCAATGCCGCTTTGAAAATTAATAAAGCAACATAACTCAAGAGATCAGAAACCCTTATATTACTCTGTACCTGTCTTTAGGCTGGAAACTGGATCCACAGAATTCAAAAAAAGGATTTTTCCTATCACCCTAAGTTAAGGCAACAGTGTGATCCAAGGCAGCACCTTTCCCTCCACAAATCTATCGGAGTTTAAAAGAGTGGCTCTGCAGTGCTGAAAAGGCAATCCTTAAAACTTGATGAACTTGCCAGAAATAAACTTCTCAGTTCCTCTACTTGGCTTTCCACAGTAAAAGCATAAATTAGAATATCAGATCCACCATCAGAATGGGCCCTCATCCATTTTTCAACTTAGCAAATGAATAGCAGCTCCATGGGGGAGGAGAGACGGGTTCAGAGGAGAGATGGGGAAAGGAAATAGCCGTAAATGATCTTCCAGGACAGGAAAACTAGTTGCAGTAAATACCACTTTGGAAATCAATTTATGGTCAATTACGATCTTAGTAATAACTATTTTATGCCTTCATTTAGTGCATGAAACACCCAGGGGAGCAGATATTCTCAGAAATATATCCAATATGTCTCCAAGTATGTTATCTGATCAGTAGATGCAGACAGAATTCCAGAAAGAGAAGCTCTTGGTCGTCTAGATGCTGATGGAGGGATTGGGGATGGGGGGAGGATGGAATCACAGTTTCAGTGCAGTTCACTATCAGAGAGTTCCAATATCACCCAGATAAAGTAGACTGTATGTATCACAGGGTTATTTGCTTCAAAAACAATGGGCTTTGTTGCCACTGCAGTATTTCACCTAGAAATTTGTGAAGAGCATTTCATTTTCATAAATGTACGAAAAAATTAAAGCTGAGGGTCTTTTTTTAATCAAATCATTACATAAACATCCCTCCACTAACCCAACAATTGCTTTATTCAATTACTAGATGTAAGTGTGGCACCAGAATATAAAGACTGACATCTCTAGATAATGTACTGCTGGTGTGTAATGATACTTAATTGGACCATTCTCTTCTAAAGTGAAGGACTTCTGTGAGTTTGATTAGAAGAACAGAAACAGTAAAAATTACACATTCACCAAGCTCTAGTAAGTCACATATAATAAATCTTTCACCTCTTTATACACAGACTCTGCTCCTCAGCAGCAGCAATTCTATTACTGTGACTAAATTCGAGTTCCACACCCAGATCAGACAGTTATTTTTTATTATGATCATCCTAGAACACAATAAATAGCACTTAGTTTGCTACCACCATGCTCTCCTCCTTCCTTATCAGAAGATGCCGCATCTTCCACATTAATTTATTTTCAAAAGGCTGAAGATAAACATACACCTCATTATAGTTCACATCAGCAAAGAGAAAACAAATAATTTCACAGGCAGGAAGATGGAGAGGTACGTTATGAGCAGATGTGATCAGCACACTTATGCCAAAGGTTATTTTTAACTAACTGCAGCCTTTTTCAGCATCACAGAACAGGAACGAGGTACAGAACTGGGCACTTAAAGCATTCCAGCCATGACCCCGTAAGGAGATAAGGATGATTAGATTTGCAGAGATGGAGCATCTTTTGTAAGAGACACACTTTCAAGTGTAGCATCCATTTCAAGGCTGACAACGTGGAAAAAATTCAGACAAACACTAGATGCAATTCTCTGACGTTAAGTAAGCTTGTGCACTTGTTAAGTGCAATTGATTAAAAATATTGAGAGAAGAGGAAAATTGAGATGTACAGATAGAGAGTAGAGGGATAATGAGGAATCCTGCTCCAGACTGGCTTTGGTAATACACTTGTGTAAAGAGTCTTACTTGATTTACACACACCCCATTAGGCTGCACCTGCAAGTGCTACGGAAGTTTTTAAGTTCACGTTTCATACACATCATCCTCAAGACCACTGTGAACATACACCAAGTTCAAGCAAAAACATCACAAACAACGTCAAAGACCACCTTCTGTGGTCTGACAGGGACCTTGCAGGAACACAAGAAAATGGCAGCCACACATTATGCATCTCTACAGCTGATTTTTTTTTCCTTGTCATTTTCCCTGAACTGCCTTTTTTTTTTTTCCCCTAGAATGGTTTGTGTTAAAGCACTGGGCTGATGCTCTTTTGTTTACCAGTAACCAGCTACTGTTTAAAAACAAGGATCTCCATTGTCAGCACCAATGAATGACGGGAGCATCAGCCATCAAAACACTTTGGAATTCTGAAGAGCTAAAAGACCTGAGAGTCCAGGGCTAGAGCAGCACTGAAATTGGACTGACACAACACAGATATCTGGCTGAGCCTAAAATAGACTTGGCAGAAGTCATCCTGGACTAACAATCGATCTGTGAACATACTGACCACCCAGAACGTATCCAAGCCACTGCCAGTGCTCCCTTATCCTTCAACCAAAACAAAAAGCTCTCCCATTTCCCACCGGGAAGTCTTGGAAATACATGTAGAATGAGAGAGAAAACTGTAAACTTCACACAGAACACAGGAAAGGGGAAAAGAAATAGGAAGGAAAACAGCACAGCTAAGTAAAAACAGCTAATGCCAATCTAGAAGATTCCTCTTGGCCAAGATCATAACAAAGGCAGCATCCACCATCCCTTTGGAAAGTCACAGGAAAGAAAACATGCACAGACCCCATGAACAAAAAGCTGGGGAGAGGCAGGTGGGGGGAAGAATAGATCTGCCTCTGGAAAACACCCATGGGCAGCCACTGAACACAGCCCAGGGTGGCTGTTTTCCTTGGGGTGGAAGGGAGGGTGGGTGTTATCTTTTCCTAAATGAGCCTATAGCTGGTAGCTGCATGATAACTATTTTGAGACATATAAACATATTTTTCTCTGGGGCTTAATTACCACAAAGGATGCCAACTGATTTGACAAGTCAATTTTTCTCTCAAATAAAAAAATACCCAGAAAACCCAACCTCATTCTCAAGCAATTCAGAGCTTAAAAGCAGCCCAAACATCCAAGGGATAAATATTAGCTATTTTTTAATACAAAGCAATAAGCAATTGTTAACATTTCTCATAATTGAGCTCATAAACATAGAATTTCCTAATTGAAATCTAAGTAAATGTATATCTACCTTACAATTTTTTTTTAAGTGGCTGTACATTTCGAACCCCAGAAAAAGCAGGCTGCAGATAGCTGTTTATTACAAATGACTTCCACCTCCTCCACAGCCCTCAAAGGCAAACTATAAAGCTGTGTGCAAAGCCAGACAATCTGGGCACCCAGCCATAAACCATCACTGCTGCAGCACAGATAACTGTTCTCGCTCTCAGCCATCCTTGGCTGCAAACCCACGGGGAAGAGCTCCAGAAAGCAGAGCTCGGTACCGTCAGGGCTTCGAATATTTTATGAGCTTGAATTACAACTACGTTCAAGACCTTGGTGCTGAAAAATTACAGTGCTGATTCACACCCAGGGCTGAGTCCAAAACTCACTCAGATTTGCTTGGTGCCCTGAACCATGAGATGTAAGAACAGCCAGTTATTTTACAGCTGCCTTCAGTGACAGAAGCCTTTTCATTGGGATGAAGAGGGAGATATGTTACACTTTAAGAAAAAAGACAAAGGAATCAGATGCATGTTTTAAAGTGCTGCTGTGTTTTCTGCCAGTGATACCATCTTTGATACAACCTCAAGGAGCACTGTGGCTACTCTGTGCAAGAAAAGGCAGTTTTGTTATGATCAGATTCAGACGTTTTTATCTTGTGCGGGAGATTTTAAAACACGTTAGTGACAAGGCAGGAAGCTGCACAAAGTTTCAGAAAACACAGATGTAACTGTGTGTGTGAAAGCACGGTGAAGTTAGCCATGATTAAGGAATTTTAGAAGTTAACTATGATTAAAGAACGATAAAATAACTAAATACTTCCAATTCGGGAATTTAAGATGTACAACTAAGCCGTGCTTTTAGTAGAACAGTTTTCAAAACCAGCACAGATTCCTAAAGGAAGATCAAATAATACTTTGATTCCTCTGCTTTCATACATTAAGAATAACCATCTTTCATTTTACCAATAGCATTTGCCAGTGAAGAGACTGTGCAGAGCACATAGATCATTTAGTAATGCAATTTGCTGTCACTTCTAGATCATCTCCCCATTCAATAAAGTATACTTCTCCTCTAAACACTATTTGCCCTGGCTGATATCTTCATAATACAGCTGAAAACCTCAAGCCATTATCACTAGAAGGCATCAGCTGATCCTAAATTGGCTAGACTGCAGCGTCACAGGCATTTAAGAGGTTTCCTTATCATTCATCTTTAATACTGAGGGATCGACACACTCCTACCTGCAGCTTCTAGGCCAAAGGGAAACCTTCTAATGGTATTACCATTATCTTGTAATCTGAATTTTAAACAATTAAAACAATAGCACTTTTGTGTTGTGGGTCTCTACTGTAACTGAAGAGGATACATTTTTCATCAGTTCTAATGTTCAAAGTCTTACATAAAGCACTGATTTATTTTTTTAAAAAGCAGCAATATGCGCTCTGCATGGAAGCTGCTGAACCTTCAAAGAGCAGCAGCACTGTAACAAGGCATTGAGATTTAAGTCATCACCAGAGACTATTTGCTTTACTTAGGGAAGGTTTGGCCATTTCACTCTAAATCTGCACTTCTCGTAGTCAATATGCTCTGGCAATTCTTTCCAAATGAAAGCCTCCTTTTACTGAAGCAAGGGATGGCTCCACCCCTGACCTCCTCCTTCAGCTTGTTTTGGAAAGGGGCCAGATGACAGCATTTGGAAAAGCGCATGTTTATCTCGGCGAGGCCAGCTGCTAAGTTAACATATTACCCGTTCCCACATACACTGCTCTTGGTTAAGTCTTCACAGCTAAAACTGAAAGTAAACGCTGCCATTGGGCTTTTAATAACCTGAACACGAGAGAGAAAGGGAGTCTCCGTCTCATGGAGCACCTGAACGGGCTGGAGAAGTGTAGGTTACTTTGACTTAACAGCAAGCAGTTTATCTTTAAATAAATTTCATGGCCTTTCTGAATGAAAACCAGAAGGTTTTATTTCTAAACTATTTTAAACCTGTGCTTTCTATAAGGTTGCCACTCAGCAACAGTTTGCTCCAAGACACAAGGTGGTTATAAGTCCCTGCTTGACAAAACCTTTATCTTGTTTTATTCTTACTTGGCAAGGTATGGAACATGGGGGCTTTGAGAACTGTAACAAAATATCTTCAGGTTAAAAGTTGTTAGTTTTCATATTAAGGGAATTTTGTTCTACAATTTTCAAAGTCTTTTAAAAAGCTCATTGGGAAAAAAAAAAAAGTATAGCATTACCTTCCTTCCTTAAACACCTCTGAAAGATCACAACTCACCAAAAAGAACAGGTTGTTATTTTAACAGGAAAAACAAACCCTGGAATACCAAAAAAGAAATTAAGCCAGAGAGGTGGGGTTTGATCCCAGCAAGGTCCATCAGGCTTTGCAATGGCAGGTAAGGCAAACCTCATCCACTCACAGGGGATGAGATTTTGGGAGATGCCAGGTCTGAAGGTGAACCTCCAAGTCCCCAAGCGGTTCTTAAGCCAAGGGCAGCGTCCCAGAGCAAACTCCACTATCCTCTGTACTCAGCATGGAAACGGCACGGCCCAAGGCTGCCCACAGGGACATTCCCAGTGCCTGGGAACGATGCCCTGCACCACTGACAGCCGAGTTACAAAATAATCCCCGCGCTGAAAAACACATGCACCAGCACACATAAACCACCCGCACGTAACACACTGCTCGGGTCCAGTCAGCTCTCAGTCCGATGGATACCGATCCCTAAATCTGTCAATATGGCAATCCACACACAAAACAGCAACGTAAATATTTCCTGAATATATCCCTCTGCAAGCCAGACGAGCTCCCACTAAAAAGGTTTGTCGTCCCTGTTTCTTTCATTACTAGAAACAAAACCTTTAGGCGCAACTACAAAACATTGCCTAAAATACAGCCCCTACTAACACGCATCCCCTCCTGCCCTGGAGCAAGTCCTGGCTCCAGCACAGCCCTCCCGATGCCAGCACCTGCTCTCCAGGGGCTGGACTGAAATGAACCTTCCTCATCTCACCAGCTCCGTGCCAGGCAGATCCCTTTAAGTCAGAAATGATCCGTTCTCCTTTGAAGATAAGGACAAAGCGACGCAAGGCATTATTACACTACTGCGGGTGCCCTTCAGCACTCATTTCCCCCCCAAAAAAAGTTCCAAATAATCTGATTTACTACAGCTTTCTTCACAGCCTGAGTCACGGGCTCGGAAGCAGCAAAGGTTATCCAACACCCGAACATAACACAGCTTCTGTATCTCACCCAAAAAGCAACAACCTCACCCAAAAAGCAGCATCAGTGTTAGCAATGACAGACCGAGCCTCCCACAGGCTGGAGCAGTTTTCTCACTGGCGTACGCAGGGCTGACACTGATGCTTTCACGTTCTGGAAAGGATTCCAGAAGCCAGAGCAGGAACGCCAGTGCATCCGGGGGCTGGTTCCTCAACACACCATTTTGAGCTCAGAAATAACACACTGGAGCGTCCAGACCAATATCCCAGGGATTTCTGAATCTGAGGAACCGCGATGGTGGAAAACTGTGTGATGTGCTTTAAGCACAGGTTGCACCCGCCGCAAATCACCTACTATTTCCTTGGAAAACACAGGGGGAAGCAGTGAGAATCTGCGTGTACCTTCCCACTACTTTCTTGAAATTATTATTAAAAATGTAATATCCGAGAAAAAACTGCGTTTAAAAATTCTCAGTCGTAGGTGAAGCCAAAAAAAAAAAACCCCACCCACCGCATGGGATTAGGGCAGGATTTGGAAGCCATGCCTTCCTTCCCCAGTGCATCCAGCAGCAGTGCAGATGTTCTCCTGCTCCTCCACTCTGGCATTGTCCTCAGGTCCACGGCACCACCGACACCCACCTGATTTAAAGCTCTGCACCATCGACCAGCCCACTAACAGCGGGATTTATTGGAATTTTAATTACCTTAACCGGCCTAACGTCCAAAGCAAATTTCTGTATATAAGTTAGCATAATTCGCCAGATATATCCATATGCAAACGAGAGGGAAAATATGCAACAGACATGGGTATGACGTACCGAAGATTATTTCTAAATTTAAACTGGCTGTTAGTATAATCGAATAAATCTCTTCTCGCACATACTCTGGAGTTGTAGCAGAAAATAAAACTAGCCACAAAGACTAGCAGTATTACATTTAATGGAAAACTAGGGAGAAAAAACCCAACTGAGTTCAATAAATCCCATAATTGAACCTTCAACTAATTACATATTAAGAAGATTAACCTTTGACATAAACTTGTGATACAAACAAAGAAGCCTCAAACAATTAATAAACTTCCAGTGTTTCAAGATTTCTCAGGTTAACAACTGAGCCCTCCCCATTTTCCTCCCATTCTGCGTCGCAGTTAAAGGAATAACTCTGTTCAATATTCTCTCTGCCCCTGGACATTTCAGGTTTAGAGGAACATCTCTCTGAACACTCAGGAGAAAATTACTGCGGACCCCCACAGCCTCATTCCGTGGGGGAAAAGAGGAAAGCAAGCCAAGTCTAGATATTTTAACTTTTAAGAGAAAGCTGCCACGGAGGACAAAGCTGGAGCTCATCTGCTCGCCCACAGAGCAGCACTGCTGGCCATGCCCACAATTTTCCAGCCCTGGGATCATTTCCAACGCGCTCTGCGATGATTTTCACACGTGTAAGTTCTAAACCAAGAGCACACGGTCATGCCTTGCAGCAGAACCTGCTCTTATGTCTGAGTGGCACAACACGCTCACAAATGGTATTTCAAACCGCTGTTCGGTGAAAAACAGCGATGGCAACTGGGAAAAGGGACGGAGAAAAAGATATGGAATTAATTCTAGCATTATAAAAAAAAAAATCTGCAAGTGGTTCACAGAAAAAAAACCCGTATATAAACAAATGGCTTTTGAAGTGTTTCGGGGTGGTACTTGCCTCACTGACCAATAAGCAGTTTAAAAAAACATATAATAATCTGGTTTAGACTTCTGAGAAAAGGAGGAATGCAGTAGCTTAGCAGGTCTCTTCCCTGCTAACTTCTACCATGCCCTGATTCAGAGAAGCTCTTACCCCTTCTTACCTTTTAGTCTTTTCTTTATGGGGCTCTTTGGCAGCTTTCGATTCAGTCTTGCTGTAAGGAAACAAGTGAGTATTTTTGTCTACCGTGTGGGGGTCTTTCTGACGTGTTCCTTTCTTATTTTTAATGCTTCTTTTTTAATTTTTTTTGTAAGTGTACCCGTAATTTCACGAATCTGAATACGAAAAAAATCTCACACGGCAAAAAAAATTAAGTTTTTGTTGTTGTTGTCTGTTTACCCCCCTCAGAAAAAATAAAAAAGAAGTCTGCCACACAGGAGATGAAAAAAAAACAAAACACAAAACAACAGATCAACAGGAAAACACTATCCAAGTACAAAAGCAAAGAGCTTCAGTGTTATCCAGCCCAGAGGAGAAGTGCAGCAAAAGCAGGTCCAATTCCAAAACAAGCTTTTGACTTCCAGTGAGGCAAAAATAAAAACCAAAAAAAAAAATATAACCAAGACCAAGAAACCAAGACAAAAATACACGTCTAAGTCCCCAGCTAAATTTTTGCACGAGTGTGTCTTAAATACAAGTTTGTTTTTATGTGTTGCAGCAAAACCCACGAAAAGCCAGGATTTGGAGTTGATCGGGATGAGTTCTCGTGTTGTGTGTGCCTTGATGGGTTCTCAGTCCACATGGAGGAGCATCTGAGGGCTTTTTCAAAAAGTGCAAATCAAAAAAGAGAAACCGGGATCCAGAAGAAAAAAAAAAAAAAAGAGAGAGACAGAGAGAGTTTTAAGATGGATCCCCCCTTCAAAATAAAAGGGGGAGGAGGGGGAGAGAGAAAAATAAAACACCACGGCGGAGCCACCGGGGGGGACGCGGAGTCTCACATGGGGCTGCGGGCGGGAGGAGGATCCCGCCGGGAGCTCCGGGGGGGCGGAGGATCCAGCGGTGTCTCTGCCAGGGGAGGAGGGTCCGCGGCTCCGCAGGGACCCCGCGGGCGATCCGGGCCGGGAGGAGGATCCGGCGGCCGCTCCCGCAGGAAGGAGCGAGCGCGGGGAGGGGGATCCGGGGAGGAGGATCCAGCAAAAAAAAAGTCTTTCACGGAGGGAGGAGGGAGCGGGGGAAACCCGACAGTCTGTGCTCGCAGCGGGATCCGCGGGCAGGCGCGGGGCGGGGGATCCCGCGGCTCTCTCCGTGTCCTCCGCGGGGATCCGGCGGGGATCCGGGTGGGCGGCGGGAGCAGCTGGGACCCGGGGGGGGTCGGCGGGGAGGCGGCGGCGCGTCCCCGGGGAGCCGCAGCAGCGCCTCGGGCAGGGTCGGTCGGTCCGCCGGGGCGTTGGGGGCGGGGGGGAGGGGGGGGCGCAGCGCCTCTTCGCCGTCTCCTCCCGCGCTCGCTCTCGCCTCCGTCCGCTCGCAGGGCTAAGGCGCCGCCGGGAGGGGGGTTGTGGGGGTGCTCAGTGCTGGCGGGCCGGTCCCCCGCTCCTTCGCGCCGCCGCCGCCGCCGGTGCCGGTGCCGCCCTGGGGAGCAGAGGAGCCGCTGCCGCCGCTGCCGCCGCCGCCGCGGCCATTTTGTCGCTGACTGACAGAGCCCCGCCAGGCAGCGCGAGACCGCGGGGCGGCTCCGCGCGCGCGCGCGCGCGCCCCCTCCCGCGCTGCCCGCGAACAGGAAGTGCCGCGCGCGCCCCCCCCCTCGCTCCCCCCGGCCCAGCCGCGCGGGCCACGTGACGCGGAGGGGAAGCCCCGCCCTCCCCCGACATGCAAATGAGCGCGGCGGCCGCAGCCAAACAGCGGCCAGGCCACGCCCACCGCGCGCGCGCCCTCCCGCCACCGCCGCGCGCCCGCAGGAAAGGGGGGCAATGGGGGAGAAGGGGGGGATTTGTGACACACACAGACACACCCCCCCCCCAAAAAAAAGGGGAGTCGAGCGGCTTCATTCCCCACCCCGTGCCTATGGGTGTCGGTGCATTCGCACTCACAGACACGTACCCCGTGAACACCCGCGGAGGGGGAGGAAACGGGAGAGATGTGCTTCCCCCCCTCGAATAGGGTGCAGAGGGGCTTCGCACACCCACCCCCCCGAAAAGGGTTGTAGAAGGGCTTCGCCCCCACCCCGTGCACATGGGTGTCAGTGCATTCGCTGCATTCACTTCACCCCAGTGAACCCCCGCGGGGGAGGAAAGGGGGGAGCTGAGCTGGGGCACCCCCGCCAAAAGAGGTGCTGAGGGGCTGTGCCTCCATCTCGAAGGGATTTGGGGAGGGGCTAACGCCCTCAAGGGGTGTGGAGGGGCTTGGCCCCCACCCCGTGCACATGGGTGGCGGTGTGTTCACACGCATTCCCTGCGAGCGGGTGTCAGGGTGTTCACCCCTGCCTCCACGCCGCTGGAGGGGGGACGGGAGAGCTGTGTCCTCCCATCAAACGAGTCCAGAGGGGCTTTGAACACACACACAGACCCTGTGCAAACGACCATCGGTGCATTCACATCCCCCCCTCCTCCCCGCAAATCTCTGGGCTGGAGGGGACGGGAGAGCTGTGCCCCCCCCGGGGGTGCAGACACACACAGACCCCCGTGCAAACGGCATTCGGTGCTTTCCGCCCTCCCTCGCAAACCTCCAGGGGTTTGGGGGGGCTGGACGCGACAAAAGAGCTGTGTCCCCCACCCTCAGAGGGGTGCAGGGGGCCTTCATACACGCCCTGGGCGCGTTCACCTCTCCCTTGCACCCCCCACGCTGGGGCTCCCTTCCGTGGGGATTGGAAGGGGGCTGGTCCGGCGGGGGAGGAGAGGGGAAAGCAGGGGTGAAACACAGTCCTGCTGCACCCCGAGGTGCCAACAGCCCTCTCTCACCCTTTCCAGTGTCCCTTGCCTTAAACACACATCCCTCTGGCTCTACCTGGACCCTGGCGTGTCCATGGCTGTGTGTGTGCAAGGAGATACACCTTGCAGGGGTGTAGGTGTGCAGGTGGGTGTGCACACACCCGTACATGGATACACCTGGGCTACACTCGGGGTGTATCCACAGACACAGCCCAGCGCTCCACGACAGCCCCTGCACAGCTCTGCTGGGCTTGTTGGCCCTCACAGGGAATCCCCATTGCTATCCTGGTGCCTCCAAAAATAATTCCAGTATTTCAGATGAAGTCATGGCTAAGCAAACCAGGGAACCCCCCGGGAACTGTGCTCCTCGGAGAGGGGAGATGGAAATGTCAGGTTTCAGAGTGGCTGGTTTGCCTCCTGCAATAACCGTGTTAACTGTTTGTTTGAGGAGAGAATCGAGATCTGGTCTCAGAATACCACAGGGACGAGTGGAATGCAAAAGTGAGTCATTTTTGCTAAAAATTGTTGTGTCTGGGTCTTTCAGCAGATCCTCTCTGGTTCTCTCTCCTCTCCTGCTTCCTCTCCCCCTTCTGCAGCGAACGTTTTGGGAACTGCAAGGAAATCCAGAGCCTGAATCTTTATTTGCTCAGGTCGTTCCACTTAAATCTGGATTGAACGTGGGTTACAGAGCAGGGCCGTTACTGCTGGCAGTGGGATCGCACCCACAGCAGGGCGTAGGGGGTAAGAGAAGTACAGCCCCAGCATGATTCCTGTCGGGATTTGTGATGCCAGCCCCAAAGCCACCCTGTGCCAGCCCCTGGGCAAGCGGCACCAGGAGCCCGGAGCCCCTTGACCACTGGAGGGAGCCCATATTGTGCCAGAATGCAACAGAAATACTATGGGGAAGACAAAAAAAAATACTAAAATATGAAATATCAAATCATTGTAGTCAGAACAAAGTGTCTTCTCCAGGTCAGACCGTGATCTATAGCCATGCAAAATGTTATAAAAATCAGGTTTAAATGTCCCATTGTACTTCATCGGCACAAAGAAAGGAAAAATTATTAAGAACAAGGTGCCTTTCTTTTTTCCCCCCACCACGTTTTGAATGTCAGTCTGCCACCTTTCAGCGGGAGTGAATTCATACACCACGAGGGTGGCAGACCTGGCTTGGAGGGAAAATGCCCTTGTGCCATCCCAAGAGCTGGCACAACTCCAGCTTGCTCTCCTTGCTTAAATGTAGGTCAGCACCTATAGACTCCTTCCCACACCCACCCCGGAGCCGCAGCAGCTCCCACAGTGCTGCTTTCAAAAGAGGTTTTTGCTCTCCTGATAAACCAACCACCCCAGAGATGCAGAACAGGAGAAGCCACATGTCCTGTGTAGGGGACGAGCGTACAAGAGGCTGCCCTGCACCAAAAACTCTGCTTGGCAGTCGAGCAGAGGAATGTTCCTGGTCCCTTAAATTATGTGTTGTGAACGTGGAAATATTTGTAATTCAAAACACACTTTTAACACACAAATATTTCTGGCTCCGCAGAGTGATGCCAAGTTGCTGGAGACCCTGAAATGTCAAAATGGAATAAAACTGAAAGTGATTTGTGTACTAATCTGTTTTCTTGGCCCTGGCAAAATTATCATCAAAAGCATGATGTAACCGACGCCACACAAACACAGAGAGCCTGCTGTGTTTGATACCCATGTTCTAAAATACCGTCCTTAACAGGTAAAAATGTGTTCTAGAAAACCTTTCCTGTCTTACCTGAGTTCTTTTACCAGTAAGTACAGGGCTTTATCCAATGGAAATTTGATTTTCTTCCCCCTGGTTTGTTCTCCCGCTGAGATTCTGCCCTCACTCTCCCCTTGGGAGCTCACAGAGATCCTGGAAGCTCGCACAGGTAGATCCTGGGTGCATTTGCACCCCCAGCACCACGGGCTGAGGCTTTGTAGGAGCTGGTGACTGCTGTCACCACGTACATTTGTCCTCAACAGCCCCCTTGGCCTGAGCTGACAGGACCCTGGTGGGGCACAGGCTTCTCCTTGAGCTGTGTTTCCCAGAGCTGCTCCAGGCAGCCACTGCTGCCTTTGAACGTTCTCCTTCCCCCCAGCGCTCAGGTAGTCTTTTTTTGTCACACATGAGTAAGAACAGATGTGAGCCGGTGTGAAGGGGAGGAAAAGGGACATACGATGCCAGCGGTTCAGTGCTCGCAGAGCAGGAGGAATTCCTGTGCTTGCACTGCTGCCTTGTAAACTTCCAATTTCCCAGTCCGCCTGTGTCTCGGGGAAAGGGCTGTGACCAAAATGTTCACAGGGTGCTGGGCATGCTGAATGCATGGGTATGAGCACAAAGAGGCAGGCACTCACAACCTTTTCCTTGCTGGGAGTGACGAAGCTGGGCTAAGCAGAGCTCTTCACACATTCAGGGCTGTGTTGGGGTGGCTCAACCACACCGAGGCAAAATATTCCTCCGCTGTAGACTTGACACCTCTCTCTTATTTTCCTGTCATCCAACTGAGTACAGAAGTGGGTCAAAATCGTCACCAAGCACCTCTTGCCAAGCGATAATGAGCACACACAAAGTTATCTCAAAGCCTTAAGGAGAATTCACTCTGGTGCTGAACAGGATTTCCCAGAGCCCACACAAAGTGAAGCTACACCTCCAAGGCCCTCCCTTGTCTGGGCTGATTCTCAGAGGCAGGGTGGGCAGGATCACACTGGGAAGCCAGGATCAAGGATAGCAAGGGCTTTTCCAAGGAAGTTATGGATGTATGAGATGTTTTCATGGAGTCTGTTCCCTCTGAAGGATGCAAACACATCCTTTCTGGCTACTCTACCAACAAACAGTATCTTTAGGGTGAACACTTAAATGGAATCATAGAATCACAGAATCATAGAATTTTTAAGGTTATAAAAGATCTAAAGATCTTTGAGTCCAACCATTAAAGAACTGTAATTAACTGACATATAATTTTTTTAATGGAAAGACTCAATACCTTATGTTTCCCTCCCTCCATTTTCATCCTACTTGCTGGGACCATGCCCTGCTGTGAGATATGCACACTGGGGTGGTTGTACCCAGCTATGAAGTGTCCTTTCTGTGGCACTGACGCAAAGCAGAAAAGGCTCCTGAAAACCTGGTACCCCGGGTTCCTCCTGATCTCTGGCACAGCCATTTCTCATCAGCAAAACCACCATGATGGGAGTCATCACAGGAGGCTGACAGCTCACCTCCTACCTTCAGGTTGGATGAGCTGGTTCCCCTTTTTTGTGTAACAAACAAATACTTCAAACACTTGCCCAGAAAACACAACATCTGGATTCAATTCCCTCCCCAACCTGAGAGTCTCTAACCTGTATTTCCCACGAGAGAGATGTAGCACGATGCTAAACAGTGATCTGGTAAGGGGGAAAACAAGGTATTTTTTATTCTTGCTCTCCAAGCAGAGCTATTGTACAAACAAGAACACAACTGTCCTGAGGCCAAAAAGCAAGCAAGAAGCACATGACTCCCTACCCTGCTTGCCACAGCACACAGCAGTGGTGATAACATGTTCTGCTTATTATCAATAGCTGTTTAACAATAAACACATAATCTGCCCTGAACAGAGTGGGCAGAGCCTAGGACTTGCTTACCCTATAGCTTACTTTGGGGGAGAGGAAACAATGGTTTAAAGACTGCAACCTGTAAATGCCCACTTTGAGTTAAGTCTACAGGCTGGAGAAGTCTGCAGAGATGCAAATTTCCTCTTGTGCTTCTGAGAATAAAAATATTGCCATTTATCAGTTTCTCTTGCTCTGTTTTCCACCTGCATGGTCATCATTTATTGGTAGGAGGGGGCTGCAGCAAGCAGAGGGAAGACACACACTGTTCCAGTGGCACAGACAGTGCTCATCATCCAGGCACAGCTGCAGATGTTAGAGAAAACCCACTGCTGAGCGTGCAAACCCCCAGTGAAGTACTGGAGTTGCCACCTCTGGCACTGGCAGGCTCACAAGGCACCAAGCCAAGTGTCCATAAAAAAACCCTGCAGCAGAAAGGGAAAAATCCCTGATTGCCCAACATTTCAATGAGTTGGGAGGAAGGTGCCAGCACTTCTTTGTTGAAAACACCTTTCAGAAAAGGTTTTTCTGAGTCTCCCTCAGCTTGTCGATTTTTTTCCTCACCCCTCCCAGAGCCTCGTGCATGTCTGGGAAGCACTGGAGCTGTTTTCATTATGTGCTCAGAACTCAAGATGGTTTTGGTTTTCCTACCTGTTTGCGAGTCTCTTATCCCAATGGAAATAAAACAGAGCTGGAGGCAGGCCACAAAAAGGTTAATTTGCTGTATATACCAGTTTGACCTTTTTTGACGTGGACAGCTCAAACAGCTGCACCCAAGAAACGCCCAAGGCAGGAAAATTCTTCTGAAACAAGTGGCAGGGAGGAGAATATCTTTCAGCACCCCACCAGCTTTCAAAGCAGCAGTACAAGAACTTGCAAACACTTGAGTAAAAAAACATAAACCCCAGTCCTCAGGGCAGGCGCTGCTCCTACACCACCTCCACAGTGCCTGTGGCAACCCAACACCATTTCCCTGGGACAAACAACAGCCTTTGATGGGGTTTTGATGCAGGACTTTATAACATCTAATGCTGGGAGTTCTTCAGGGCAAAGGAGACAGAATGGCAAATGCTTACAGCCAGTAACTTCAGTGTTCAAGGTAAAAGTTAGTTATTATGGGTGAGACAAAAACAAGATTCCTGGGCAGTTTCCGTGAGACCAGGTGGTGGATTCAATGGTAAAAGAGTTTTTCCCAGTGTCCTGGCTAATAATCATGGGAATAATTTGACCTCTCTAAAAGCTCCCCATATTTTCAGAGGGCCATAACATCTACTTCTTTCTTTCTTTGATGAGGCTGGGGATCGTGGCTGCTGCCTTCCGTCTCCTTGGTGGCAGAGAACTTTCTGAAGGGGATTGATGCCAATATAACCTACATTTATTGCCTGCCTTGGGATCTTTGGGTGAAAAGCTCTGATGTGATGACTGTTATTCCACACAGACCTACCAGGTATCAACACTTCGGGTTGGATTGTACCTAGGGCAGCTTCTGTATTCCTGGCAGAGCTGATATGACTTATCCCTGGGGTGAGGAGGTGGGAGAGAAAGAATTGCTTGTGACAGATGCTAGTCATGTAGCTTAATGAAGTTTTGCAAGGTGTTCAGAGACAGCAGGACGGGGTCAAATCAGGGAAGGTCATGCCTCTGGAAGCTGCAATCCTGAGTCAAGACCTGGCTTCTCCCCAGAGCCTGTCACTCTGCTCCCAATCTGGCTGGCGGAGCTGCTCGGATTGCAAAGAATTTATTGACACCCACCCACCATCCCTAAAGTTTTATGGCAATATAGATCTATTAGAAACCCATTTTACAGAGGTATTAAAATAATGAAGGTGAGAATTAAGAGAGCAGCACGCTCCTTGGAAAATCCACTGATCGTGATATACTGCTTTAAAGAAAGTTATTGTGCAGTCCTCTTAAAGAAAGTTATCAATTAGTCATTGTATCAGACATGGGAGAATTGTTCCCTGAAGAGGATTTTAGGAGGAAAGCCATTGACCAAGTGATGAATTTATCACTAGGGGTTGCGTGGCTCCATGGATTAAGATGACATGGCAGAGTCCTCGGAGAGCAGACTGGTGACCCCTGAGAGGTTTGGGAAGTCAGAGGCATCAGTGCAGGTTGAAATGACCAGGCTACTCCCAGGCAGGGTGACAGCAGGTCAGGGAGGAGACAGGACACCAGTGGGGTGGATCAGAACTCCTGCATGTCCAGTGAGCTCAGGGCACCATGCAGACAGTCCCACAGCTGCCTGTACGTGCTGTGGTGTTGGCTTGGGATTTCCACCTCATGCTCTCCTTCCCCCACGGCTTTCCAGACCACTATAACGTTCTGTGTGAAGTGAAGGTGCTACGGATTTTCTGATACAGGTGCCCCACCGAAAACAGAGATATCAGAGCTGGTGTAAAACAGGCTTTGGTGGGGTCTGAGTAGGGAGATTTGTCCATCCTTGCAGCCGAGCTGTGAAATGCCCTGGGGCAAGCCAGCAGACACCAAAAGAACAAAAATCTGGCATCCACTGAGGGCAGTGGGAAGAATGTAAAGCTATGCTTTCATACCCTGCAAGTGGCTCTTGCTTTCTGCTCTGCTCACACTCCCTTGGCTCCCCAGCACGTCTGTTGAATGGATCAATTTGCCAATAGTCTCCCCTATTCCAGCTAAAATCTCCTTCCATGTTGGCTACAAGGATTCATTTTTTTCTCGTGTGTTTTTTCATCCTTCCTCCTGCAGGCACTGGGACAATACAGGATTTCCCTGCAGGAACCTGCTGTGTGCATGCTGGTCCTCTCATGGGGAAGGGGCCAAGCGATCCAGCCACTGGAGGATGTTCCTTTCCCCTCTGCAATGTGCTGGAGGATGCTCAAGGATGCCTGTCCTACTTGGCTTCAGCAGCTCAGATAACTGAACTTGGGCAGAGGAAGGAGCCACTGGGAAATGGCTTTTCTCTGTGGACAATCATCATCTGGTAAAGTCACATCTGGACAGGATAAGCACACATGAGCCTGTTTCCATCTGAGCAATGTGGGGAAGGCAGCACAAAAGAAAGAGGGTTTTAATATGAAAAGGTTGTGAACATTATCTGGACTTGGGGGAAGTCACATTATTTCCATGAAATTGGAATAAACTTGCAAAATGCCTTGTTTTCATCCCAATCATGCGTGGTGGGTTTTAAAAGCGGTGTAGCTGTGGTGCTGGGGGAGATGGTCTAGAGGTGGTTTTGGCAGTGCTGTTTTAATGGTCGGACTTGATGTAGTTTTTCCAAACTAAATGATTCTATGATCCTGTAAATCTCAATGCAAAGGTGTTTTGTGAGCCCAAAGCTGCCCTCCTCTATTGGTGCATGGCTGAAGGGGGTTCCTGGGGTGACCACGGCAGTCACCCGCTGCCCACACCTCGCTCAGCTCAGCTGAGAAGCTCAGCAAAGCCCTGACAAATTGCCAAGCTCTCCCGAGATAAATAATCACAAACAAAAATATTTGTGTTTACTGTGGGGATTTGTCTGTGCATAATTATGCATTAGTCATTACGAGGACTACAGGAGAGTTTTACACATGTAAATATGTTCAGTTAATTAGACAGGACTGCTTTTGGTTTGTTTCTTCTCTGCAGTCTGATCCTGAAGTCATCAAACACTCCCGGATCACGAGTCGGGTTGAATGAGGTACGTGAGGAAAACAGCTCTCTCCCTCCTCGTAATGCAGCTCTGGGTATCGATATATATCCCTTTAAAATACTGCTTGTAGCTTTTCTGTTACAGCCTCAAGGTACTTCACACAATGCAGCACAACCTTCACACTGTTCTCTCATGTACATGTTTCAAGGGGAGATCAGATGGATTTCTCAGGTAATACAATGTAAGACATTATTTTCTTCTGAAACATTTTTAAGTGCAGCAGCTTTTAGTAATCTTCTAGCATCTTCTCCTATGTATGACAAAGTCTATTAGTGTCATTTGCATGAGAAGTACACAATAAATCATTCATGCACAGTTTAGTACAGGTTAAGTGTAACAGCCTAACTGTGATTTTCTATAAGAAAATCAGAGCAGCTCATCAGCTGGTGTAAATCAGCAGTGCTCCATCAAAGCCACTGAGTCACACCAAATAATCACTTGGCACAGGGGAAAGATGTAGGCAAAAAAGCATCAGGGAAGAGCACGATTCCTTCTCCACTGGAAGGACTTCCTTTTGAGAACTTCTCTCCTAAAAACCTTTCCAAAGAAAATCCACAGGCTGTGGGGCCAGCACAGCCTGGCTGGTCCAAGGCTCTGCTGTGTTTCGCTGCTGTGGGCAGGCTCCTGGGGGGTGGGGAGTGTTCTGGGGAGCCAGCCCAGAGCTGGGCCAGGGAGCTCTGTGGGAAACCTTATGCTTGCCCCAACTCTGAGGGTGGGAGAAGGATCAAATTCCCCAAGAACCTGCAGCTGTCATTTAGGCAAAAGCCTTAAACAGCAGCAAAACTCATTCCAATCCCTCCATGACAAAGGAGTTGAAATAAGTGAGGTTTAATGTCTTTTCCAACCCAAACCATTCTGTGATTTAAGACAGTCTGGTGTCTATTTATCCATCTCCATTTCATAGGTTGATGGTCCTCCATGTTTGGACCACCGACCCCATCTGTAATAGGAGGAGGTGTTACCTGCCCCTGGTGCAGCACATCCAAACCCTCTTGGGAGGTGCCAGGGAGATGCCCCTTTTGGGTTGGGAAGGGCCAACCCTTCTGCACCCAGTCTGGTCCCTTTTCTCTGGAAGGGAAAGGAAATTCCTTTGCAGTGATGTGGAATTTGTCACCGGCTCTGGAAAAGGGCCATGTGGGCACGAGAGGAGCTGAGAGGAGCAAAGGAGTCCTTGGAGGGGGGTGGTTAAGGCCTTGCACTGGAAAACAAACCACATTGTCCTTCACCAGCACTGATAACTTATCGTCTGGCTGCGGGCACAGGCACTGAGCGGTTCAGCTTCGCCGAGGCAGGAGGTGAACACAAGTACAGGTTTGCTCCAAGATGAAGACCTTTCTCCTCTCCTCCTCCTGCTTTTTCTCTCTGTTTTTCAGCCTGGTTCTCGTTCTCGCTGCGGCGGCGTGTGGGACAGAGGCTCATTGTTCCCAGAGCTCAGGAAACACGCCGCAGGACTGATCTTATTAGAGCCGGGGCCATGGCCGGGGCAGCCGGGGAGGAGCCGCCGGCACATCCTCGGGGGGCACCGCACGGCGGGGCACGTCCTCGGGGGCTCAGCGTGGAATCAGGGGCAGAGGCAGCCCCTGTCCCCTCCGCTGCCCTGGGTCATCGTGGGCACTCAGGCTTAATTTTTGGCCGCAGTTTCAGGGTTTTGCTTGTGCTCGAGGGCCTTTGAATCAAGCACTGGGTAGGTCGAGTCGAAAAGCAAAAATTAAGGTGAAAATGCAGATTGCTGAGTCCAGAACCTCAGGGGATCTGCCAGGAGTGGCAATACTGTGATGACAAGGGATAAGCATAAACAGCTCAGTGATTTTGAACCTCATTTGCCAAAAAAAAAATCATGCGCATGCAGTAATGCTGCCTCTTTCTTTCCACTGCCCCCCTCTCATTCTGGAGCACAGTATTTACTGTGCTCGACAGAGAAGTGATGAAGATGTTTAGATCCTACAAATGTCGATGTAGGGAGTAAAAAAGACTAGAGTAGGGTCTTCTCCAAGTGCAGAGTGACTTGGTGGAGCAGACTGTGCTCCTGGTTGGACTGACAGCCAGCCAAGCTGATTGAAATGCATCTTCTAAATGCTCAGGTATCAGAAGAAAGTTGCACAATCCCAGACTATTTATTTGTTACTTATAAAGAACATAATTTTGAAGGCACGGGATAAATAAGAATTAATTGTGTTAAAAATTCAAGTTAACGAATGCTGTAAGGAGTTGTCTTCAGGGAAATAAAAGGGAACCAAAAAAAGTCTCAGGCACTAATGATTAGAGCAAAACCCTGATGTTAGGAGGACTTTGTCTCAGTGGAAGCAAGTTACTCATCTCTTCCAGAAGATACATGCATGCACTGCAAAATGTTTATTTTGTACTCTCTGAAGTGGTTAATCTGCATGCAAAGCAATGAAAAGGTGCCTTATTAGGCTAATTGCTAATAAAAAAAAGAAAAAAGAAAGAAAACCCCCACCAGAACTACTGTGAGCAAATATTTAAAAACAGATGCAGAAGGCTGTGAAAACAAACACAATCTCGTTTCTCCATGAAGTTTTCCCACCAGAAATCAGGCAGTTCAAAGAGACGTCCGGTTAATACGGTACCTCCAGGCTCCCGGCGCTGGAGCTGTTCATTAGCCGCTTCGTAATTCTGTGATGCAGAACTGGATTAATGGAAAGGTGACTGGGAAGCCACCGAGGGACCTGCTAATGATACTGCCTCGTCCTCAGAGAAGTCCTCTCTAGCCTTGCCCACGTGCGGCAAAACACACACCATCAGGATACAATGCCACATTATCACAAGAAAACACTTTGGAGAGGGGAAGAAGATGTCATCGCGGAGTGGTGCTGGGAACTGGCGAAACCCAAGATGGAAAAATAATTGCATGCATGTTTTTTAATACAACAGGATTCCCCCAAGCTCATTAAAGCAGATGGAAGTTTTAAAACCTGTATTACTTTAAAAATTAATTTACAGCTGTGGGGCTTGGTGGCCCAGAGAACATTAAAATGATAAATCCAGAAAGGTGATGTGAGCAGAAAGGAGGATTACTTTGGTCACACAACATGGCCTCGCGCAGCTGGGAAGGGGAGATGGTACCGTTTTGTTGCTGCCTGGTGGTTACCTCTGCTGTGCCATTTCTGGGCTTAACCCAGATTTTAAAATGTTATAACAAAACCATTAAATTTTCCTCCCAAATGATGCGTAATCCAGAAGCGATCTCGGTGCCCCTCTGCCTCATTAGATACTGGCTGATGTGGCGAGGGAGGTGATCCGACCCAACATCTGCGCTCTGGGCTGCAGGAGAGCCCCGTCCAGGCTGGACATCCACACCAGTTCATGACACCGGCTCATTCCACCTTGCAGGGTCCTGCTGTGCTCCCCCTGCTCCAGCCGGATGGCCCCAGCAATGCCCTAATTCCCCTGCCCTGCGGCCGCCCCCGAGGACAAGCCGTGCCTGTCTGAAACCACGGCAGCGTGGCGGCGTGCCTGGGGGCTGGACAGGGGGGCAGGCACTTGTACAGCTCCCTGCGTGCCGAGTCAGTGCCAGGCAGGGAATCCTTCACCCTGCACAACCATCATCCTCAGCTGGGACATCCCTGCCTGCGGGAAGGGTCACGGATGGAGGGGTGGGACAAAGCGAGGCAGCTCCTCCGAGCCCTGTGGAGATGGACCATCGTTTTCCTGTCTGATTCCAAGTACGGGGTGAGTTAGGTACTGCAGAACAAAGGCTGGAGGCAGGTTGTATTCAGCTCACACCAGCTACCTCGGGTTGCTGGGAAGAAAGGAGCCCTTTGTTTGGAAACAGCAGCTACTCCCACCAAACCACGCACGTGGCTCTGCGTCTGCAAACCCCCACGTTACCTACAGCAGTGGTTTGGCACAAAATGGTACCTGTTCCCCCACTCCGTGGTTCCCCCTCACCCTCACAGGTACGTGCAGGGCACAGTGAGCACTTCCCAGTTCTCCAAAGGTTTGAGTGTGTGCCGGGGGTGAAATCACATCCCAGGAATGTGCCTCTTCGCACAGCCCTGCAGAGCCCACCTCCATCTGCCAACCACACCTGGAGTGACCTGAGCTGCTGCCTGCCTCTGCCTGTACTACAGCCACCAAAACATGGCTCACAGCCAGCCTGCACCAACACAGCCCTGGCTCTCCAACGCCAGGCTCGGTGCTGGCCCTGGGAGTCACACAGCCATGGATGTGGCTGGGCTCATGTGCATCCCCATCTCCAGCATCACCCTGCTGCTGTACCAGGGATTTCCTATGTAAAGGCGGTTTCTCCCTGCAGAGAGTGTTACTGGGATCCCTGGGATCCCACATGCACTGTGAGACCCAAAAACACAACAGACCCCGCTGCAAGGGGCAGCCCTCGCTCAGCCGCCCTTCCCTCAGCCTCTCTGCTGCTGCGTTTATTATAACGTGCTCCTCGTTTCCTTCTCGCACCCAGCAAATTAACTTTAACAGTAAATTAACTTTCTTCTGTCGCTGGTCAGCCTGTGAAGGGGGAGCAGGGCGGATTTCCCCCCGGCCGTTCCGGAGGCCCCGCGCCCGGCCAGCAGCGCCGTGACTCACAGGCTTTCAGGCTGCCTATTGAAGGGCCCGGAGCCCGAACAAAGCCCCCTTTCACTCCCGGGCTCGGCTGGTTTTTCTTTGAGCCCTCGCTGCTTTATTTTTATTCTTTCCCAAACACTGTTGGCTAATTTCATTGACAAAATTCATAACTTGGGGTTGGAGAGCTCGCTCTATTCAGCTGAGAGCGCTGGGGGGTTTTGTTTTTCTTTTCCGTGCTGCCCATCTTGCCTCATTCTCTGCATCGTCCTGAAGCCAGTTTCCAGCCTGTGCTGTGCTGAAGGATGGAGCAAAGGGTCACAGCCCTGCACACAGAGTTTAGATGCTTCTCAGTTTTTGGTTGGAGAAGAAAAAGCACCACGATAAGATCAGAACCCGAAGCAAGAGGGTGATGCTGGAGTCAGCACAGATACGACTGAAATCCTGCACTACAGACCTGAGTGACCCTTGAAATACACACAAGACATTTAAAAATACAAGCCGGTTTCACTTTTACATCTGCAATACTCTGCATTGAGTCCAGTTAATTGCAGCTCTTTAAAAACATCTGCATTTCATAAAGAACTAACTTTTCTTCCCCTCAGGCTGCCCCTCCTGAGACATCCCTCTCCAGGCTGCTGGGTTACACAGTAATTACAATCCACAAGTACCTGACATCACCACCAAGTGCAGTGCATTATGGTTGCAAAAATAACAAGAGAAACAATATTGCTCAAGATGGGCCTGAGCCAAAATCCCAGCTCCAAACATCATCATTTTTTTCTGGCGGAGTTGAGAGCCGGAGCCCTGCGTGGCAGCCAGGGCCCCCGTGGAAATGCCACAAGCACAGAATGGAGGAGTCACTTTGTGCTTTGGTAGCACAGAGGACATTTCTCCTCCCTGCTGACCCGGAGGGGTTTAAATACGTGCAAGCAGAGAGCAGCGACACCAGGCCATGAGAGAAGACCTCGCACAGAAATGGTGCTGGAGGTTAGAAGTGGCATTAGCCAGAGCCAGCCCCTGCCCCAGAAACAGCTCTGCCCTTCTGCTGTACCAGGGGAGACCTGCACCCCACTGCCACCTCTGCCCCAGAGCCACAGCCCCCTTGTCCCGTCCAGCCCAGTGCACACGAAGGACCCAGTGCCAGAGTTTGCCAGACCATCATTTTGGGAAGGGATGCAGGCTGGACCCAAAGCAACTCCAGTGGTGAGAGCAGGCAGCACCCTGGGGAACCTGCCTGTGCTGTCAGCAGCAGTCCTGCACCAGCACAGGCAAATGGCTCAGAGACTCTGCTCTGGGGAAGGCACTAATGTCAGTGGAAGACGCTGTGGCTTTGTTCCCTCCCTTCCCCCTGGAAGAAGGCAGGATCTGCCTTGAAAGAACCTCCAAAACATGTTAAATAGATATATACAAACATACACACATAATATATACACATCATTTGGTTTATGGCCACCAAAATGCACTCAGCCTGTACCTAAAGCAAAGTCCTTAATGGTGTTTTATGCAGTAAATCCCTTTTCTCCTCCTCTCCAGCAGCAGAGGCTGGTTCCGGGGTGAGAGCAGGGCTGGAGCATCAGCCTCCTAACCTGCGGGAATACCACCCATGACCCGCAGCCTTCCTGCTTTGCTAAGCTCTAGAGGCCAGGTCTCTTTTCTTGTTCATTTATTGGCTTGTTTCCCTGCAGAGATGCAGCGGTTAGAGGAGAAAGAGTGTGTTTTTCGGTCCACAGAGCAAGCAATTTACTTTTTGAGGTTGTTTGCCAAAACCACATTCCTGCTTCAGCTTCCAGTCCAAGCAGAGGGGAGGCAGAGATCAGAAAGGAGAGCTGTGGGCTGATTTTGCTCAATCGCTTATGCTCTCTTTGCCTTGTGTGAGAGCTGAGCTCACTCAAGGCTTGAGGCATCCTCTGCACCTTCACATCTGAACAACAAGCAGGGAAAGCAAAAACCACAGGATTTCCTCTCCAGTCAGCAATACCCAATAAATTCACAGCAAGAGCAAGCTTTTAAAAGAAAAAAATAAAAATAAAAATGCCCTAAACCAAACATTTTATCCTTTCCTGGTCTAATTGGGGAATAAACTTAACATCTAATTTTAAGGATGAAGTGAAAAGGAAAGGGATAAAAGCAAGTCTAGCTGAGCTCTGCACCCAGCCATGATCACAGGCAGCAGGCTGGGTCTGCACCTCCTGAGGAACAAGTAGCTCTGCCTGTCAGGCTCCAAGTGAGCGGGGCTATGACAGGAGCCAGGCCCTTTGCTCTCCAGCACAGCTGGTGGGAGCTGGGTGCCTGTCACCACCAGAACTGCCAAAGCTTGGAAAATGATGTGCAGCCTCATCTGGTGACCGCTGTGTGCTGGGAAGGGCTGGAGCAGGGTGAGTGCTGGGTGTGTGGGGCTGAGCTCCATCTCCCTTACCCTGGGTGCAGCTCCACTCAGCTTAATGGGGGGATTCCTGGGTGATAACTCATGCACTGTCCCTTGAACCCAAAGTAACCTTAAAAGTGCCTTGGATGGGCATCAGATGATTTTGCACGTAGGAAAGGATGCTCTGGCAGTGCAGAGACGTAAGTGCTGCTGCCTTGCACCCCTAGGGAGCCAGGCTGGGGATGGAAAGCCTGGCTGGGGGTGTAGGGCCTGACCCCTCTTCCCTCTCTCCACACTCTGGCTGCCTCCACTCTCCTGCTGGCTCAGGGCCATCTCTGTGTCTGGATGAGCACAGTTGGTGACACAGGAGTGCCCCTCACTATGACTGCTTAGCGTGACCAAAAAGGCTGGAAGCACACTCAGCTTTCCCTCAGCCCCCTCATTTCTTCCCAAAGCCCCTCCAGTTTCTGAGCATCACAAAGTTCTCCCAGCCAAAGCAGACTGGGAATTGCCTGGTGCCCATAAGAGCGAGCGTGTGATCAAGGGGATGCTCCTGGGCTCCCGGACTTGCTGCAGCTGGACAGGTCACTTGGGGCTCTCCTGGGGCTCTGTGGGTGCCCTGCCTTGTTTCCCAGGTCCTGTGGGTTTGGTGCCACTGAAGCAATCCCCAGGGAGAAGTGGCACAACCCCAGAGTGTGGGGACCTTGCTGACAGCCAGCCGCCCCTTGCAGCTCCCCCTCAGCTTTGCACTCCTCCCAAAGGCACTCTGCAATTCCTCAAATGGGAGTGATTCCTTAAGGAAAGATGAGAAGTCTGGGCTTTCTTATCTTTAAAGAGCAGTTTGCAAAAAAAAAAAAAAATCCATAAAATCTACTTTTGAGACCTGCTTCTGCTGTCCTCACTTTCTCTTCCACAAGTCCCCCCCACACATCTCTGCCACCTCCAGAGCAGCCTGCTATGCACCTGAGCACCCTGGGGTGATGGTCACCCGTCAGTTTGCAGGTGTTATACCACATGAAGGGCAGTTAAACACATATTGGTGCTGCTCCTAGAAGGGTTTTCCATGTACACGATAGCTCTGGATCCTGCAGGGAGGTGATGCAAAGCCCCATGGATGGGATGAGCAGAGTCCTGGCACCCTGGTCCATCCTCTGAAAGAGCTGCTGGCCCCTTTCCACAAGCAGTGCTGGGAATTATTACTAAATTAAGTCTCTTGACTAATTTTTTTCTCTCCCTTCTCTTCTCACTTCTATAGTTCTTCCATCCTGTGTATTTGGTTTGGTGTCAGGACCCTAAGACACAAATCTCTCCCCTTACACAGGGTGCACAGACACCCATAGTTTGCACCAGCTCTTGTCCAGCCAGGAGCATTCCAAAAAAAGTCTGGTGATGCAGAGGGAAAGCCATGGTGCTCATCACTCCCTCTCAGAAAGCCAAAATGCCATCCTTCCCGTGGGCACTAAACCACCATCAGGCTCGTGCTCCCCACTTAACACACAGCTTCCCAGTGCCCAGCTGGGGGTTCCCCCTCGTTTCCACAATGACACGGGGACAGGGGGCACAGCCCGACTTGGCAGGCTGGCGTGTCTTTAGGGCAAATACATCCTTCAGTGGGAAGAAAAAGGATTTGCTGAAAAGGATTTGTCTTTCTACGAGCAGAAAAGAGATATTTATAATAAAAAAAAAAGGCTCATAATATACCAGAATACCTTCCTCCCTCACCAAAGGTCAAACTTAGATCCAATTTCAGTCAGGAGGGAGACGTCTGTCAGACAAGCACTAATCACTATTTAGTATTCATATTCACCTATTAGAAGCTCCATGCTGTAAACATGTCTATGAATTAACAAGGCATCTGGCCTCTCTTATACAATATGAGCAGCTTGGATCATAAAGTGTCTGCAGAAAATAAAAAGTGCCTTCCATCTGTCTCTCCCAAATATCACTGCTATCACCAAAGCAAACAGACCGGCTCTTCCAAAGCACCGCCGTCCCCCTCCCCCAGAACGTGTTAGTCAAACAAAAACAAGCGTTTCACGGAGAGCACTTGACAGATCTAAAACGACTCCGAGGAGCCAGGCGCAAATTAAGAACTGGGGGAAAATTAGCTGAAAGATAACTGGGGGGAAAAAAAAGCTTCCTAATAACAAAGTCTCTTCTTAGCCCTCTGAGTAATTATCCACAGCGCTGGCACTGCCAGCGCCAGGGGAAGGTCAGCATTGCCCGGCAGAAGATGCTCGGACACGCCAGGACCTGTGCCAGGGCAGAGCTACCGTGGGAATTGCTGTCCCCAGGTTTTACACCTCGGCAGCTTGCAGTGGAGAAGGATATTGCATGATCGTGGTGACCCTTGGAAGGGCCAGAGACTCACCTCAGTTGTGTCGGATGGGAAAAGCAAACCCTGGGTGAAGACCACGTGCCTGAGTGCCAGGGGACAGCTCAGCTCCAGTGATGCCACCACAGCAGACTGACTGGAAGTCCTATCCCAGCTCCATGGGCTGTGTGTTCCCTCCAAATCAGAGCAACTCAGCTCACCACTCTGCCGTCTGTGTGGAACACCTGAGAGCTAAAGGTGGATAATTTGTGCCTGTTCCCAATCCACAGGGAGATGGGACAATTCCAGAGGAGCTGTGTCAGTGCAGGACATCAAAGCAGGCTGCTGCCACAAATGTGGAATTGGAGCTGCCCTGATGGCTGTGGGAAAGAAGGGCTGGAGCAGCCCCTGTGATGGTCCCGGCTGGGTTAGTGAGGGCCAGGAGGACCAGCCAGAGGGACCAGTGTCACAGTTGGGGCAGGAGAGCTCCCATCCCCATAATATCCAGCCACTCTCTTTGTCTTCATGTTCCCCGTATCTCACTGCCTTTCCTCCTCTGGTTGCCAAGCACACTCCACATTTCAGCTCTGGTGCTTCCCAAGTAAACCCAGCTGCTGGCAAATGGGATGGCTTTCTGCTGTCTTAGCTCCTGCCAAGGACTGGATGGGCCTCAGGGTGAAGGCAGGACCTGGAGGAGGGAGATCATCACTTCTGGGGGCAGATGCTCACCCAAGAGACTCCTGGGTCCCCAGGACACTACTCATGCCCTGGTTAAAGCTGGTGGCCTTAAACTAACTCAGGCTCCTCTGTCTCAAAGGAAGGGAGGGTCTGCTCTAAACCCTGGCTTTGTTTTCCAAAGATAAATTTAAACCAAGGGGAAGGAAGAATGAGGTTCATAAATCAGGCAGGCCTGAAAATGAGGCATGAAAAATGAATGAACCAAGCACGTGTGTGAGCTCTGCCGCCCCGACCTGCTCCGCTGGCACAGCCCACCCGTGGCTGGGAGCCCCCAGACGAGCCCTCCCTGTGGCCCCAACTCACCACCACTGCTCCAGGCAGACCTGTCAGCACTTAGTAATTGTTGCCTCTTCCCCAGTTCCCATCCACACAGAAAACACCCCACTTGGCTGTAAGCTGGAGCTGACAGGGGTATGATGGGCTGGGTGGGCTCCAATCCGTGTGCTCTGCAACGCCAGGCTCTGCCTTGCTCCTCTTCCCGTTCCAGGCTTAATGTTTTTAAACTCTTTGGATTGCATGAGATGTTTAAGAATAAATAGAGGGGAGCAGAGGGCTTTCTGGAAGCGGTTCTCACGTCCCCCACACACATGGATGACAGAAAGAAGAAAACCAGGAGGCTTCCAGACCTCCCAGCTGCAGACATCTGAGGAGTTGGCTGTATCCAGTGAGCCTCTCTCAGCTCCCTCCCTGGCCAAATAGCTGTTCCTATAACAGTGATGCAGAGGAGCCTGTCTCCTCCAAATCATCCCCTGGGAGAACATCTCTCTGGGAAAGGGGCTTGGTGAAGAACTCAGACACTGGGAGGGGGATCTGCACCTCTGCTGTAAGGCTTTGGTGCATCGGGCCCACGATGTGCAGACCTAATTTGGATCGATGAGAAACCCTCACAGCTTGCAGGTCCAGGTGCACTGGGGGCTGTGGGCACAAACTCTTGCACTTTGCAAGGCAAAAAGGCCCCAACCATCCCAACCCAACCCAGCATGGCTGCAGCTGCTGTGCTGGGCCATGACAAAGCAGGTTCTGAATATACCCTCCTGTGTCATTTGCCATGCAAATGATTATTCAAAGAAACAATTCAACCCAGGGCTTGGGAAGAAATGGTGGGAGAGTGACCAGTGGCTGAGAGGCAGCCCAGAGTAGCTGGTAAGGAGCCGGAGGAGGTGGGAAGGAAGGAGAAAGAGGAACAAAGATGGGGAAATTTGGTTTTGGCTTCCTGTAGGGTGACCTTAAGTGGCCCCATCTGGGGGAGTGGGTGACTGGAGAAAGGTCTCACTCAGCATCACCCTGCAGAACATCACCAGAATCCTTCATGGCATCCTTCTACCGGGGAAAAGCTTCTGAAATATAAGTGTTGTCCTTGCCATAGGGATTTACCTGCCTCTGTTATACCACGTTAACCCTCTTGCACTGCTGCCACAATCTGACACAGAAGATTCCCAGACAGCTCCAGGGCCAGGACAACAGCTACCCAGTCCCACAGGACCCCAGGACAGGAACAGCTGCTTTTCACAGCTCCAGGACCCGAGGCTGCCCTCAGCCACACTGCTGCCTGACCCCAGTCCCAGGCCACCAAAATCAATAGGGAATTTGTCACTGGCCCCAGCCGGGACAGGATCGGGCTCTGCATGAACAAGGAAACCCTTCGAGCATGAAAGCTAATTTAAGAGGAGCTCATCTCCTTGTGTTCAGAGACATGGAGCAAGGAAAAAGCATGACAGATTTTGGTGCATTTTGACTGAATTATTGTCCACTGAGGATTGAGCCAGGACCACAAACATTATTTCACTTTCTAGCGAGGCTGCAGTGATGAATATGGGTTTCAAAGGAGAAAAGCTGGGTGGTTCTTATTTCTAATCTCGAGCCATTCCTTCTCCTTTGAAGGCTGAATACCTCAGTACATGGGTGCTGAAACAAAGACTCCCATTCCTTAGCAAGGCATATGGCTCTGCAGGTAAATGCAACAAAGCTTAAACCACACACATCAAAATGCAACAGAATTTCACACTAAGGCTCTGTTAAAAATATTCTGTTTAATTGATTTTTTAAAAAAATCTATTATGCTGCTCTAGGCATGGCTATTGATCTGCAGTGGTGGAGAAGTAATGAAGAAGCCTTCAAATCAATAAGGCCAAAGTATATCTCAAACTGTATCTGCTCCACCAGCACAACAGGGATGTGGCCAGTGAAATTCCCTAGTCGGGGCTGGGAGTATGAACAAGCCTGTTCTGATGACTGCGGAGATTTATTTCTATTGGCATAAACATAACTAATGAAACCTCGACGACTCTTCACTTCCGTGAAAGCTGATAATATATCGCGGTGCTCACAATGAAATGAGCAAGAGCACATTTGCAAAGGAAGGGGAAAAAAAAAACAACAAACCACCAACTCCCTCAACCGTGAGCTGTATTTTCTTCTTGGTGCCCTTGATTCTCCTCCACCCCCTTCCCCCAGCCAGGGTAATATTTCTTCTTGGAGCTCTCTGTATGGTTTTTAACGAGGCTTTTGTGAAGTCTCCAAGGCTGGAGTTTTAGGTTTTCTTTTATCCCTCGCTGTCAGGATGGAGTAGGTAGGCAGCTAAAATCACAGGCTGATAATATTGTTTGGGGCTAACAGCCTTATCTTATCTTGTTCGTATTATTCATATTACCTTAGATAAGCCACCTGGGGCCGAACACAAGCAAGATCCAGGGAAGTGACCTCATTACAGTTCAGGTGCCTATTTACTGTAATAAGAACAGCTGGACTAACACAGCCACACTTTGAACTTGGCTGGCACTTTCCATCTGAGGCTTTGACTTCCATCCCTTTCACTCTTCACAGCACAGAGGAATGGAGGAGCCGGAGTTAATCAGCACTGCCACTTTTCCTCCAAAAGGCCTGGGATTACAGAAGGGTTTTGCCCACTGGACATGGAAGGGTTTTGGAAGGGTGAGCACTGAGCTGAACCCCCAGGCACAGGCTGCACCCCTGGAGATGGGGGTGTTTTGCTAAAGATCCCCTGTTGATGATGAAGAGCTGCTCAAAATGCAATGAGCACTTCATTCCCCAACTAAAGCTGATGTTGGAGAGATCTGTCAGCTCTGCATTTCTAACCCAAACAGCCAAAGCCACAGATCCAACATAGCTTTGCCCCTGCACAAGGGTTTGCTCCTGTCCAGCTCAGGCACTGAGGAATTCAGGCAGGTTTCCATCAGCAGAGCTGTGTCCGGGGTCAGAGATCACACTTGCCCAAATTACCCAGGACCCAGAGGGATGGGCAGTGGTGGCACCTCTGGGGGCAGCCCCAGCAGCACTCATGGCTCGGTGCCACACCGGTTCCAGTTGAGGACCGTGACAGTCACTGAGCACTTCAGTCGGTTTCAACCGGCAAATTAATCTAATTTTTTTCTTTCTTTCTTTTTAAAAAGGAATCTCCGAAGTTTAAAAATATGGTAATGCAATTAGTGGCTTTGGCAGGCTAATGAAGCCACTTTAAACCCTTGCAAAAATACCATTAAAAGAGAATGCTTAAGAGCCTCTTCAAACTTCCCAAAATGAGAAGTACGTTCGTATTCAGAAGATGCCAATCTAGTCTCCTTTCTCCGAGGTTCAAGATTAATTAGGGACTTGTTTAGTGCATGAATGAGGAAACAAATGAACTCTTGGATCACAGAGCACTGGAACCAATTTTTTAATCATTTTTTTTCTTTACAATTACATTCCTATCAAGAAAGTCTTCATTAGACTTTCTGTCACGGGGCCGCATCATGTCAGGTAACTATTACAAGTGCTTGGCTTTCACCCAAGGACTGAACAATATGAGTTTTCTGAGAAATAAATACATGTGATATATCTTTAACGCTGTATTTTCTCATTAAAATGTTATTGCAGTTTCCTAATAAATACATAAAACCTTTCCTCCAAGACTCCCTCAAAACAAATTATTTAGAAAAGATCAACAGTATCTTCCCTTTTTCAAAATCAGCCTGGCTATTTAGAGGTTACCTTTGAGAAATACATTAATGCCTGATATGAGAGGCACCATACAACAGAGGGAGATTACTGAGGTAAGGAATAATAGTTGGGAACAGAAAAAATATGTTTGAGACTAATTGCTAAAAGAATAGGGTTTGCATATTTAGTGAAGAGAAAGTTAAAAATAAAATGCTCTTTTTTTTTTTCCTTTTCCAATGAGTTACGACCTGCCCTGAAGATTGGTGGGACTGCTTTGCCTAATCCCATCTGAAAAGTGATGCAGATTTGGATCAAAAATGTGCCAAAGTTCAGGCATTTTCTGCTCCAGCCCTACTTCTGCTCGCAGTGAGGATCAGCTCTTCATTGCGCCCTTACCCACACACGAGGTTTGTTTTGATGTTGAAAATGTCTCCAGGAAGAAAATAAAGCACTAAAATAGATTAATTTGCAGCAAGATATGTGAAGAAAGGGAACCAAAACTCCGGCCAGGTTGTGTTGCAAAGCACAGACACACACTGTGGCGAGAGCAAATGCCAAATGTTTCTCTACTGCTGGTTATAAGATTTTATTTATTCAAAAGTTCAATTGCAGTTAGGTGAGCTGCACCCAAAATGCAGATTGCAAAATCCCTGGTGTCAGGAGCTCTCTGGGAATGAGAGGTGGCCTTGGTTCAAAGGGCATTATGCCCACATATGCCTCTCATTTTAATTCTACAAGTGATGAGGAGGATGAAGATCCCCCCGCAGCCCATACGTGCCATGAGTGGCAGATCTACTTAGTGCTTTCCATTAGTACCCATTTATCATTATCCAGACCTCTACCAGGGTGCACAGATAATGTTTTCCTAAGTGGAAAGGCAAGGGTATAATTTTCATAGCTGATTTGTTCGTTTCTACCTCGCTCCTGTCCTTGGAGCAATTGCAGATCGGATCTGCGCTTCCCAGGACACCCTGCTATGGGCACTTACAAATGAAGGAGCACATCACCTCTTGACCAGCCTCCCTAACCTCATTTCTGCCCGACAGCCTAATAAAGTCCCTGCAATAGATACTCCTGATGGAGGGGTCAGGCTGCAACAAGGATTTCACTCATTACTTCCTCACGCAAGCAAAATTTGAAGATCTATTGGGGGGGCTGGGTTTTGCTCAAAGACCATAAGCACCTTTAGTCTCTTTTCAGAGTAACTACGGGCAAGCACAGAAATCCAGATTTCCTAAAAAAACATCAGGAGGTGAACAGTGGGGAAGGTGCCCTTTTGCACGTGTCCTACAACCACCAAAACTCCAGCTCGGACCCTTTGCTGCAGGGAACCCTGAGCTGGCTGAAAGACCAGAAGTCTTTGTTTCAGAATCTCTTCTTACACTATTGTTACATTGATCCAAGTGATTGGATGGGTCCAGTTGCTCATCTGTGACACTGGATGAACTGGGTGCTGCAGTGCCTGACTGTGCTGTGTTGTCTCCAGCTGGGCACTTCAGTCACTTGTATGACAGTTAATGGTAATAATTTATAGCTCTGTAATCTATAGTCCCAGGATGCCAATAATGTGGGAATACAAACCTCTGAATGTTCTGATAAGAATGCAGCATAACATCCTGCTTGCCTGAATGTTGTCTTTGCTGAGTCCTTGGCACCTCAGTCAGGCCTGAAGTGGCTGTGGGATTCCAGAGATCTCACAGATTTCTACATGTTTGGGTTGTTTTCATATTCCTTTTCCCAACCTTCCTAGTGCTAGCGATGCTCCTTTTACGTAAGGAGAAAGGGCTTTTGTCAGACTCCCATCTTTCCCTGCCACATGCTGTATGCTTACCCAGGGAAGTGCTGGAGTCACCATCCCTGGAAGGATTTAAAAGATGTGTAGATGTGGCACATGGGCTAGTGGTGGCCTTGGCCGTGCTGGGTTAATGGTTGGACTTGATAGTATAAAGATCCTTTCCAACCTAAATGATTCTATGATTATCTCTGGAGATCCACATCCCAATGGCTCTTAGGTCACTAGAGGAACTAATTTGTTGGACTTAAACCAAATCCTTGGGGGTTGGACTGTTTCCACAGTAAAACTGGCAGGTTGCAGCCTCTGCCCAGGAAATCCCAGGCATCAGGATCTATTATTTTCCAGAACTGACTATTAAAGGCTGTGTGAGGAAATCTGCCACCCTTAGCCAACGTTATTAGGCTGTAATGAAGACGACAGATTCAGATTTGCATGTCTTACCTGCTGGGTAGTTGCTCTGTAAGTCTCTGTGTTAAGGCAAAGACCAGGTTCTGCATTCTACTTGTGTTCCAGTGTGTCTTAACAGAGGGCAGAGAGGGGGAAATTCACCCCAAACTGCCAGTATGCCCAATATCTCCTCAAAAAAGGACGTTGCAGCTTTCACCTTTCACATGACTGTGCCGAGTCTGGCACCACCAAGGGATCCTGATGCTAGAACAGAGCCACTTACCTGGAAGGAGAGCCAAAGTTTTCAAAGAAAGAGAAGAAAAAGATGTAGGATGTTGATGGAAGAGTTATGGGATAATAAAGGACTCTGCCAGCTGCCAGTGAGATGTGCAGAGCCCTTGCACAGGTCTCAGCAAGCCGCGCTCCAGCGGCTGCTTGGTCACGGATCACTTATTTGCATCAAAATAAAGAAATACCGGATTGAAAGAAAAGAAGGGGCATGCAAATCTGCCATTCTTCTCGTCCCATTATAACCCTGGGAGCCTTGAATCAAATTCTGTGCAACTCTGGAGATGTTTTGCTTTCTTAGGAGTCGAAGTTTTGCATCTCAGATCCCTCCTTGCCGTAAAATATCTGTTTGCATTAAGTAACTGTTTACCTTGTCCCAGCAATAACACTGTAAATCAGAAAAGGATTTAAGAAAAGCTGATATTCCCAGTGAGGCTGTGTTAGTGCGGGAGTCTGGAGATCAGTCTAACTCTAAAGACCAGGCAAAGGTGGTTTTTTTTACCCATGCAGATGCATTTTCCTCAGTGTTTTGTGACCACAGCTTTATTCTGAGCTGCCTGGATGGGCAAAGTCAGTGCACACCCCGAGCGAGCCTCGCCAGAGTGAAAGGCTGCATTGTCAAAAAACAAGACCCAGTGAAGAGGAGCTCTGCACTGAAGGTGTCAGACATCAATCACCAAAGGGCATGTGCCCAGAATAACCCTAAAGGAGACACCTCTGTTTTGTGCACAGCACCTATTGTCAGTCTCCTGGCGTCTTCCAGTGCGGCTTTTTCTTGAGCAAAACCTGGGCTGTCTGACTTTGTCCTTAAAATCTTGGCTCCTGCCTGCTTCAGTGGGAATATTGCATATTTGCTGCCACGTTTTGCTGGGTTTCACAGTGTTTGATCACACCAGGTATTGGCAGAGCTGCTGCAGGTCTGAGCAATGTCAGGGTTTCAACCCTGAGCAGCGGCCAGAGAACTTCAAGTCCTGGAAGTGGAGCATGGAATGAGAATTTGCAAACTGCTGTGGCTTTTACTCTTTGCAGTTCAGGAATATGGAGGAACAGCTACAGCTGGACTCTAAATAACCAGGTTAAGTACCCTCTGCAAATAGACAAAACCTGCTGCCCTGATCCCTGCTGCTCTCATAGCTTTTTAATAGCTTCTGCAATAAAAAACAGTGAGTCCCAAAGGAGAGCCCTCCATTTACTCAGAAAGATGTTGCTAAATTCCTATACACAACATATTCCACTGCTGGAATACGTGCCTCTTCCCTAGCAGCTCTCCTTCCTGCCAGCCAGGTAAAGGCAAGGCATAGAATTATCTGTATAATCTGATTTGGAAGGTTAACTTCCCTGGATCATAAATAAGCAGGGATTTATGACCGTAGAGGTGCGCTACCTAAGGCTTCAAGAGGAAGGCACCACGCACACATCTCCCTTCTCCCTGACTTCTAAAAAAGGGAAGGAAGGATATCGAGATCCAGAAAATTACCGTGGCATAATGGAAGATCCTCAGATAGACTTGGTTTAATTATACAGTTCTATCATTTCCTGAGCGCTCCCCATCCCATTAGGAAATTACGGCAGTAACTCAGTTAATAGATTCGCACTGTGCAAACAGCCACCAGGGCTGCAGGCTCCTGGCTCCCACCTTCTGGCTCCCACCTCCTGGCTCCCACCTCCTGGCTCCCAGCTCCTGGATCCCTGCTCCTGGATCCTGGCTCCTGGATCCTGGCTCCTGGTATGGTGTGTGCACAGCAACTCCTGAGCACATGGCTGGTGGGGACTGGGGGTGCTCTCCTGCCACAGAGAGGGGGTTTTCTTGCTCAAAGGAGCATGCAGTGTCCCTGGTTGGAGATACAAGGCCCTTTTCCACGTGCAAAGAAAACCCCATGGCTCATGCTGGAGGCAGCCCTGTGATCTGGGAAACACCCTGGGGCTGCAGCGTCCAGAGGGCGGGTCAGAGCTGGGCACCAGATTTGCTGCACAATGACAGGAGATAAAGGCTGTTAAAGCAAAATGTCACTCACCCAGAGGAAAAAAAAAATTAATGGTTTTTTGCATATTTGTGTTCTGATGAAGGTACAGGCGTGCCCGGCTGGAGCGCAGTGACAGAGGCCGTGCCTCTGCTCCAGTGCCCACCCTGTGAGGCACAATAGCAGAAGAACTACAGAGGGAAGGAAGGCGTTAAATCAGGCACCAAATCTCTTCAAACACCACGTTTTCTGTTCAGCCTTTCAGCGTTTCACTCATCTTTGGCAGTGGAGCTGACCTGGTCATTTTTCCCTTTTTACTTCTCCCCGCCACTTTCCATGGCATTTTCATGAATTAACACAGCGGTGTGGTTTTGTGCTTTACAGATGGAGGGGAAAAAAAAAAAGCCCTTTCCCTATTTAAATAGAGCCATGTGGCAGCTGACATTTCTTGAAAACACTTTGACTCATATTAAGCTTTGTAAGTCCTTTTATTATCTTTAAAAGACTAGTTAAAGGCACGTCTATGGCAGCAGGCAAAATGGAGGTGGAGGGGCATGGAGATGTTTCTGGCTCCAGGCTCCATCCCCAGCCAGCTCCAGAGCTACTACTGGAACAACCACCACCTCCTCCTGCCCGGAGCAAAGAGGGCTTGTGGGCACAGCAGTTGAAAGAATGACAAGTCTTATTGTTCCCTTCCTGTTGAGCTACAGGGGCTGGAGGGGAGAGCTGTGCAGATTTCTGTTTGCTTGCTGCCTTTTAGGATGCTCTTCCCTCCAGTTCCAAGCTGCCAGCTGCCATCCCAAGTGGCACAGGCACCCGCTCACCGCACAGTCACGGCGATGCCCAGGGGGCTGGCACCTTCCCTCGGTGTGTTCCTGCTTCCCAGCGCTGCTGAGAGGTGCTGGGGGTGCTCTGCTCCCTGCTGCTGTCTCTCCAGACCTGTCCCTGGTTGCAGCAGCCGGTGCTGAGACACCCTGGGTTTGACCCCAGTTTAATTCCCAAGCTCTGAGCAGCATCACAAGGCTCATCCCGGGTGCACTAATGGATCCGGCACCAGTGCCGCCCACCAAAACATCCCCTGTGCTGAAATACAGCTGTAACCTCCCTAAATGTTCACGGGACTCCAAAAAGCCACAAAACACATTGTAATGAGAGACAAACGAGAGATAAAACCGCTTCCAGAGGTGGTGACAACAGCAGTGCCCAAGCAGGGGTTGGGTGGGCTCAGCCCGCCCCGAGGATGAAGGTCTGTGCCCACTCAGCCTCCCCACGGTCACACAGGCAGTGCTGTGCTGCCAGAAGGAGATGAACCTTCTTGGCACAGCCTCATGTCAACCACTCCCACTCACCCTCTAAAGCCAAACAGGGACAGCAGCTCTGCTCTGCCTCTGCCCACACTGGGCAACGCTGCCCAGTTCCCTCCACTGGACCACTCCCGACACCCAATATTATTTTATTATGTTTACTAAGATTGCCCAGAGAAGATGTGGGTGCTCCATTCCTGGAAGTGTTCAAGACAAGGCTGGATGGGACTTGCAGCAACACAGTCTAGTGGAAGGTGTTCCTACCCACAGCAGGGGGTTGAATGGGATGATCTTGAAGGTCCCTTCCAACAAAAATCATTCTGGTATTTCTATGATTCAATTCCAAAACCCTAAAACCCCATTTCACATCTAACCCTTACAGATGTGCTCCCCAGGGCAAGGCCACTGTGAACCCAGGGGGGCCATCGGCCCAGGAAACGGGAGGGTCAAGGGGTTGGGGGTCAAATGAGAGGAGGAGTCTTTGGAGCACACAACAAGCAAAGGGGAAGCCACGAGGGGAAGAGGGTGACAGAAGTGCTGCTGAGATGGGCAGGAAAGAGCTGCTCAGCTCAGCTCTGATGGGTGTGTTTCAAAGAGAGGAGAGAGCAGCAGTGCCAGAGTGTGGGTGTTGCCTCGTAGCACCTACTCATGGAATGAAAATATCACTGCTAAGCCACACACATCCACATTGCACTAACCTGACCACCAGTGAAGGAAATAAGGCATTTTGCATATCACTGTTTTCTAAAAATAATGGAAAAAAAAAAAGAAATCAAGTTTCTATCCCCCTGTATCTGTTCTCCCTCCCTCCTTCTGTGCCAGACTCCTCTGCTCTCATGGGCTATCCTCCTGCCTGGCTGGGGACAGAAATTTGTAAACTGTGGCCCTGAGGCCACAAATAAGGTTGGGGGGGATGGTGGGAAGTCCCAGGTGGGGGGTGTCATGGTGGGAGCCAGAAGCAGCCCCGTGGGCAGTGGTCAGGTCTGACCCTGTGGCTAAGAGGACAGTGCATGTAGGGGACTACCCAAACAGAGCTAGTGTGGAGCCCAGCTGTAACCAGACCCAGTGATACGACCCCCAAAATGCTGCCTAAGGGCTTTCCCTGGCCTGAAGGGTCTCTGCCTGGGGGTGGTGGGTGGAAAGTGCTGCCTCCCACCTCCAGCACCCACAGCAGGGCAGTTCCAGCCTCATCTAACCCCCACATCCAAAGGCTGGCAGTTCTAGCTTTACCCTTCCCTTCCACACAGCAAACCTTCATGGGCACTTCAGGTCAGGCTCTGGTGCAGGGATGTGGCTGCAGACCCCCCATGACCCCACATGGGGTGAAGGACGCTGCTCAGGCTAAGGAAAACCTTTCCACAGGGCTCCTCCAATCAAACCTCCCCACAACCAGCCCCACTGGCTCTGCCATGGCGTGGCAGCCCCAGACCCAGCTAAAAATCCCCTTTGTCAAATGCTGACCTAGTTTATGGGCAGGATATTGGAGGCGACCCCAGCTCCGCGCACGCCCCGCGCCGTTCCGAGCGCACTGCTGGCATCAACGGCGGCACAAAATGATGAAAGGACACAGATTTCAGCACGAGTTTTCCAAGGGGAACCAATTAAAAATGAAAGAATCAGCAAAACTGTTCAAAGCGTTGTGAAAAATCACTGGGCAATGTCCTTTTAAGAAAAGACCTCACCTTCCTCGTGTGCTGGATCCTTGGGCAGCCTCGGGCAGCCTACCCAGCTTATTTAAATGGGCATCACAGAGACATGTACAATTAAAATTTAGCTTGGGCCAGGCTGCTAATAAACTGAGTGGCACGAGGGCTGCCGCAGCAGGGAGGAAACGTGGCAGGGCTGGCTGGTGATGTCCATCCCTGCTGTGGGTACCAAGGAGCTCCTTTCTCCTGGGGGAATCCCCCAGCAAGCAGCGCCTGGGGAAAAATGTCTGAGCCTCAGCATCTCCTCCCTGCATTAAGTGCATGAGGCTTAATGCAGATCTAGGGCCAGCAAACAGGGTTTATTCCAGCATGGGTTTTGCCTCTGCCTGGGCATGGCTTTGGAGGTCCTGCCTGCCCTCCCTCCAGCTCTGCTCTACTGGAGCTGTTATTAATCTGTGCATGTGCACAACCTAGAGTTGTTATGTCTCTGCAGTGTTAAACATACACAGAGCATCCACCACAGAGGGGTAAGTCAAGATCAAGTCAAAGTTGTTCAGGAGTTTTCCCAGATAGAACATTTGTGCACAGCAGTGGCATCCTGCCTTGGGGAAGAGGCTCCTCCGTGTCCCTGCTCAGAATGTGCTCTGCCCCCTCAGCTCTTCTGAGGGTGTCTCAAATCTGGGGCTGCAAGGTTAACCCCACCCACAGCTTGGGAAAGATGAGGTGGGATTTACCCAAGCAAGGACAGACATTTTTCCATAGCTTCTGCAGGAGCTGCCATGGAGGGCCAAGCCAGCCTCCCCACTGGACTAATAACAGAGTCAGAGCTCCGCAGGGACAGACTCGGACACAGCTACTGAGTTATCTCCCCAGTGCCAGCTCACTGGCAGTGTGGCATCATCCTCAGTACCCCCTGGTACTCTAGGCAGCTGTGACTGTCACCCAGAGCACACCGGTGGCGTGTCCTAAAGCCACTGGGAAGCAGACAGGGCTCCTCGTCCCCCCAACACTGCGGGGCATCCTGTGAGCCAGGCTTCACCCCCTCCCTGTAATTAGCCACTTCTGTGCTCACTCAATTCACCACCAGGACGTCTCTGGTTTGTTTTTTTTTTTTTTGTGGCAAACACCTTCTAATCCCCATCTGGCTCGGGCCAGGAGGCTGGGATTTCAGGAATGGTTTGTAAATGGCTGTGGAGCCGCGTGTGCCCCCTCAGAGCTCCTGCGGGTCTGTGCCCAGCCTGCAGTGCCATGCTCTGGGCAGCGGCTTCAGGTCTCGGCTGGAGCTCAGGAGAGCCCAGCCTGAAGAAACTAAAGCAAATATCTGCAGGGAAATGGCAATTACAACCTCTCCCAGCAGCAGCTCTTTCCTGAGAGGTCCTGACTGCCAGCAGTGCCCTGCCTTTGGCTTTATGGAGGCTGTGGGCATGTCCTGCCCACCTTCAAGGAATGATCAGCCTCCAGAGCTGCAGGAACCTGTGGCTTAGGAGCTGTGCCAGGCAGCAGCTGTAAAAAAGGCCAGAGAGGAAAATTAGAGCTTGTCTTTTATGTCCTTCTAAGGAATTTGCCATAGGCAAAGGGCTTAAGAAATTATTTTATGTGGCCGCTTCGGTTAAAAATTAAAAGCAGCTCAGCTTTTTATTATTTATTTATTGGTATTATTATATATTATTATTTTATACTGTATATTATTTTTTATTTTATTTTATATGGAACTGAAAGAGAGGCACCTATCCTGTGGCAACCCTGGGGACTGTGGCCTTTAGGGACCACCGTTCACCCATCCAGGTCTGTGAGGTCCTCGTGGACAAGCATGATGGGAGGTGCTGCCATGGAGGGAAGCTCGTGACATCCTTTCCTGCTGGAAAAGCTGGTATTCAGCAGCTTCCAGGGCATGGATTTATACCTCAAGATTTATACCTTATACAAGGATATAAAACCTTATAAACGGATTTATACCTCAACCTCAAGACACCGCCAGGATTCAGGAGCCTGGTGGGCTGGGCTGTGGGACAAAGCCAAGGAGACACGGCTGCTTAGGAGCCTGTGTGAAGCTCAAGCAGAATGTAAACTCCGCCAGACCCCTCCCTTGCTCCACCACAAACATCTCCTGCAGTGGGGGAGCTGCCAAGCCTCAGGGGGAGGGAGTTCTGCAGCCTGTTGCTTCGAGGTGAACACCAAAAGTCAAAGGCTTTTGTTGTAAATCTCAGTTTTCAGTCAGTTCAGTGAAGCTGACAGTTCCTGACGGTTCCTGCTCTTGGTTTCTGCCTTAGGGGGTGGGATTTGTTTTGAAATTTGGAGCAAAAATAGCACAACAGCTCTCGAGAAGGCACATGGCGAAGAAGAGGTCATTTTAACAACACAAAAATACTTCCAGCCATTTAAAACCAAATGTTTCTTGCATGCTTGTGGCTTGGAAGAGCAACAGGCAGCTGCACGGGCACCTCTGCGCAGCACATGCGGTACAGACCATTCCCCCCCCCCCATCCTCTGTGTAAAATCAGATCTGACAAATCTAAAGCAAGAGAAAATCAAGACATGACTATGAAGGACAATATCAGGCCATGCCTGTTAAATTATCTCCCCCCTTTCTGTCATGTCTCATTTGCTACTGAGCTGTCAGCTCCCACCCCCATCAGCCAGCTTCCATCACCCTCCCATTACATTTTCCATCTCCTGGTTTCTCTCTGAGCCAAACCAGAAGGACTCTCCTTAAATGCCTGGAGAGTCACCCTGTCTCTTCTCTTTTAATTTCCTTAAATTTTCCTTGCTCAGGACACCCCCAAAGATGTGGGCCAGGTTTCTTCCCACACCTTCCCAAGCTGCAGGATGCTGCTGTTTCAGGGTGCAAGAGGCAATCCCCCTTTCTCCCGCCCCGGCCAAAAGCTGCCCTGGCCATACCCACACTGCTTCCCAAATGCTAATTGCAGCAGCCCTCTAGATTCATCTCTGCCACCCCCTCCCAGGCTAAGGACACCAGCAATGCCATCTCAGGCCTCCCTGGGCATTAATCAAAGGGCACAGGAAGGTTTTGATTTATGGTGTGTCTCGGCCTCCAGCAGTGAATACCAGCACACACCGGGGAGCTGCAGGAGAGCCTGGAGAGCCAGGGCTGGGGAGGGCAGTGAAGGGATGCTCACTATGCCAGGCACCTCTTCCTCACATTCTTCCTCTGCTGATGCTCTGCACCCCAGGGCCCTGTCCAGACCCACTGCTGGTTCCCTCATTCCCCTTTCTTCTCTTCCCACGGCACAAAAACAGACCTGGTGGCAGCTGTGGAAGAGCAGGGATGTGAGGAGGAAAGAAATGACATGAGGAAAATAACCCAAACCACCCTCCAGTTATACAGGAGTGGGGATGGCTCTTCTGTGGGGGACTTCCACCACTGCACCTCAGCGGGAAAATGAAATAAGAGCCTGGTACAGCTCAGTTTTAATTTGCCCTGAGCACCATCACAAGTACATAACATCTACACGTCCTCTGCACCCTCCTGCCCCTCTTCCCGCGGTCCCATCCAGTCCCTACTGAGCCTCAAGGTCGGCATCACTCCGGATTTCCTACGTGCAGGGACAGGCAATTCTCAGCAAAGCAAAACCCTGGGGGGTTTTTACACCCCGCGGCTTCAAACAGCAAGAGCTGCAGCTTGTTCGAAATGTAAATGTGCTGGAAAACAAGCTTCAGGTGGGTTTCAGAAGCAAAACCTCTGCATACGATAGCGATCACAGTTTCTTAATGTTAATTTCTTATCTCACCTCTCCAAAGTCCTTTGCAAGGATTTTATCCTGTTAGAGGAAATCCATCCCCCTGATTTTCCCAGGCTTATAGAAAAGCAAAGAAAAGTATTGATCCTAATGAGATAACACTGACAAGAAAATGGCAAGAGCCAGTTCTATCTATTTAAACTAACTCTATTTTTTGACTGGTGGGAAAAATACATGATTATCAATTATCCATGCAGATGGGAGATGTCCAGCCTAGATATCCAGCCTGCTTTCAATGGTAGCCTCCAAATCCAGCTACCTTTGCATTTTTTTGTGTGTTTTTCTCAGTGTGTTTTGTCCTTTAAAAAATTAAAATACAGACCGAAAATGGTCGCTTGTACAAACCAAATCCCAGAACCACCAGTGGTTTCGTATTAAAAGAACATTTGGTGGCATTTTAATCTCTGAAGGTAATGTAGATATTTGTCATTTCTGATCTCCCCTTTCTGCAACTGTCCACAGATGACGAGATCCGTGAAATTGCTACTGCCAGGGAGTGAAATGAGAATTAACCTCGTGCCCATCAGCTGCCTCAGCACCACCCTTTCCACGCCAGCCTTGACCAGGGCCATCAGAGAGGTGGCTCTCGGGGCTGCTCTGCCACTCACCCCGCTCTGTCTGACACACCACGGCCCCATCTTTCTGGATAATAAACTCCCCCGTGTTAACAGATTGCTTTAAATCCAACACTCTCTTTCCCATTCTCATTTGCTTTGCCTTTCATGCTGCTTTCTCATGTATAAAAGGGGAACTGGTGGAAAAAAAAGGAAAAAAAGACACATGAACACCTGAAAATCCTTTTCATATACCTGCTGCTGCTACCACTCGGTGCTGAATCTGAATAGAAACGGATGGGAGGGAGATGGGGAAGGATGAATAACATTTCATGCCCTGTAGTCAAACATAATTTCAGGCAGGAGACGAGCAGGGACTGGTACGGTGGCTCATCCCGGCAGAGAGCTAATGTGCACTTCAGAGCCCACTCTTTGAAGACTGGGGTCTAATTTCCAGCCTGCAATTACTGCACTGGAAATAATTTCTCAGAAAATGGGGTCACTTTTTGGGGGTGGGGTAGGGTTAGATAAAGGGGGGTTGGAGTCCCCGTGGAGGGAGTTCCTCTGGGCTTGGGGGTTGGTAAATGTGACAGCATGGGCGTCCCAGGGCTGACAGGCACTGCTGCTGATCTCTTGAGGAAGGACAGGTTTCAAGTGACTTAGGAGCTGGGACACAGCACTTCTGAGTCCTTCTTTTCCTGCTGTCAGCTGGAGCATCTGCCTCTGCTCAGTGGCAGTGACTGCTGGGGATTGTCTTTGGTGTCCTACAGCCAAGACTTTCACATAAGCCTGTGTTTCAGAACCTGTGGCCTGATTTTCCAAAGCTCCCAAAAGTCCATGTTTCCCCTTCAATCAGGGGTGTTGGCCAGGAGCTCAGTGACTACATAGACAGTGTCTGATTTTCAGCAGCACTGCAAGGACAGAAGTGTTGCTGTTACACACAGAGCTGCTCTGCTCGAGTTTCAACCTAGCAATGCTCTTGCTTGGAGGCTTTGCCTTTGCTCCTCCCAGCTTGGAGCTCTAGACACGTAAAACAATATTCATTATGAGCCAGATTTGCCAAAAATAAAACCACAGCATGGTGAGTGCTTTTGACAGCTGAGTCTCTTTTTGTGGTGTCTGACAGAACTGGTGCTCTTGGGGCAGGGGCAGACATGGGAAGGCTCTGCCTTTTTGCCTTCCCCGTGATGAGTCTGCCAAAAGTAGAATAAAGCAAAATGACAAAGGACATATGGTGTCCCTCAGCAGGGCTTGGGACCCTGCTGGTTGCCCAGCTCAGATTTAAGCCCAAATAAGTGTCTCCAGATGGGATTTGCTGCAATTCTGCTCTGACCCAAACTGACCACACTCCACAGCTCAGACTTGCAAAGGTTTTAGAGCACCTAAACATGCAAACAGGCACCTGGCAAAGATTTTCAAAAGCAGCTAAGAAGATTAGATGTCCAAGTCCCATTGGGCTCTGAGAATTAGGCATGTAACCTGCTTAGGCGCTTTTGGAAATTCTTTCTGGGATTTAATTGTTTGGGTTGAAACTTTCAGCAGTGAGTTTGTGCCCCTCCAACTGTCCCACCAGCATCTCCAGCCTCTGCAGCCCAGCTGGTTTTGGGGGAGGAGAATGGGGAGCAGTATGTTGGTAGGAAATTTTTGGACAATTTTTCATGCTTTGCAGAAAAATCTTGAAATTCAGAGCGTGGTGGCCAAGGCCTTACATCAGCCATGTGCTTTTCACCGTCCTGATGGGAAGCTGCACAAAGGTGAGGCAGGAGGCAGGGCTGCCCCACCTGGATGCTAGAGACTGCCTTGATGCAGAGATGGGGAAAGAGCCAGGGAGGAGAGGACTGAGACTGGCAGAGTGGGTGGGGAAAAGGAGGAAGAGGAGGTAGGTCAGGGAAGGGAAGAACCAGGATGAGACGCCCAAGGGGCAAGAACTGTGATAGAACAGCAGATGCAGCACATGGGACGAGCTGAAGAGGGGACACGTTCCAACCAGGCTGATGGGGTCAAGCTGGAAAGGGTCAAGGGAGCAGGGAATGGCGCTGTAGCTTATGTCCATTAAATCCTGTAAGCCCTCCTTGGCCTGGAAGGCAGCCCAGGGTTGCTGACCAGAGCCAGAGCTCATTGCCAACAGGGCTGTGCAGCAAAGCCCCTGGGCAGCCCCCAGCATTGATCCTTGTGAGCCTGTGCCACCCCTGGTGCCACCTCTTCATCCCAGCACCCCACCTCTGCCACCCACGGGAACCCCAAGGGTGGGAGACATGACAGCCCGGACAATTTTAAATTATAAAGCACTGCAAAACCCCAAAAGAGCCTGCCTTTATAAATAAGCAATCTGCAAAACAAATTGCTCTCCTCTCTCTGCCTCATGCTGCAGCAGCTGCCAGCAGGCAGGGTGTGTGTGCCAGGAGCTGGGGCACCAGTTCAGGTCTGGGCTGAGTCCCTGTTAATTCAGAGACTCGCTCCATGCTTTGGACAAGTCTCTTGGCCCCTCTCTGCCTGTCAGAAGGATAAATACCTCTTCCCACACGAGAGATGTGCTGCAAATTAGATATGCTGGAAGGTGTGCAGGCAGCACAGCAGGTACATAAGAACAACAATACTTCCAGTGCTTTATCACAATCAGATAAGGTCGGGGCCAGCAGAGGAGAGGGCAGAGGCAGAGCCTGTGTGCAGCTCCCAGGGGTCTGGGATGGTGGGCAGGTTGTAACTGGTGGTGCCAAAACAGAAGTGCCTGAGCTTTGGCCAGCATGAACATGCAGCAGGGACTCTCCTGGAGTGTGTTGCCCCAATGGCTAAAATGGGTTGAGTTTTATAGTTGAAACTTTGGAGCATTGTGGGCAGTGAGGAATTTGGTTCAGCCTGGGGATAAGGCCTTGGCTTCACCTCCCTGTTCCAATCTTCTTCAGGAGACTGCAAATAACAAACATGGGGGGGCTCAACTAAGCCTGCACCACAGGCAGGTGATGCTGTGCCTCCACAGGGTGTGAACAACAGGCAGGTGATGCTGTACCTCCCTCAAAAGTGCCCAAGAGGCGGGTGATGGTGCAGCTCCATCAAGACAACTTTGCAAGCACTGCAGTGTTGCTGGGGAAGGGGAGCACACATGGGAGTCACCCTGCACATCTCTTTGCCTGTGGAAGGCCCTGGGGAGAAGGAACTCCACTCTCCTGCCTTTTTTATACCCCTGCTTTTCTTTGGGCCTCTGGACAGAGTTCCCCCTCAGCTCTCCTTGCCCTCCAGTCCAGCCCAAATAAACCCACCACTCTCCTCCTGCCTTTCTGCAGAGCCTCACTTGAACTGTCATACCCAGAGTGAATTTATCCTTCTCCACTCTGAGAGCTGCTTGCAGTTCATTAAATATATTAAAGGCGTTAATGACTTTTTAAAAAAGACCCAAACTGTCTGATGTTTTTCCAGCTCATTTCCTGCTGCTATCTCCCCAAATCCGGTGGGCAGTAATGACACGTCTGAGGCAGAAAATGGGATTATGATGAACAGAGTGAACAGTGCTGATATGTGGACAACATTAAACACTTCCAGATTCTTTGCTTTACCTTTCCCTTCTGCAGGTATCTGGATAAGCACATCCTCCTTGCACTGAGCTGAGCTGTGGCCTCCTGAAGTAAAGCCAGAGCAGAGATGAGGTAAAGCTTTATGCAAACAGTAATTTTGCCAAGAAATCACTGTTTATCTGACCAAAAGCAACGTGTTGGATAAAGCCACATTTTCCCCCCTCTGTAAAATGCTGCTGGGGTGGTCATGGCTTGTCCTTCCATACACAGATTGCTGCAAATACAATGTAAGAGAGAGGGACCATCCAGAACTGCATCTTCCAGACCCAGAATGTTTTATATTTTAATAAGCAAAAGCAGGGAGTGGTGGAAGAAAAGGCAAAGTCCTGGCTCTATTTGGCCAGGGAAAAGCCAAGAGGTTGGGTGATTCACTCCAAGTTCCCCAGCAGAAAGAGGGATTCAACCTAAATCTTCCAAGTTGTTGGAATTAAATTTCAAGCTGTGTAACTTTTGCTCCAAAGAGACTTTAGAAAGAAAATTGGTACTTTCCAGAAGGGAAAAATAGTCAAATCCACCGTTTTTTAGTGAGCCTGTATTTTTGTGTATTTTGCAAAGCCTGGAAGTAGGGACCTTCCTAACGAGTATGGCACTGAGAGAAGAGGATTTTTCTGGAGTTGTGTTTTTCCCTGTGAAATGTGTGTCTGGATGAGGGAGAAAATTATAGAAAACAGCTGGGAGTTCAGCAGAAAAATGTATTGACTATGGTGAGCATATGATTGTCAAAGGTTCATAACTCAGACAAATCAAACCCAACTTCTTTCAGAACCTGAGTGAGAAGCACTTCCTAACAACGGCTCTTCCCAGGCCAGATTTCATCTTTTGGAAATGACACCCTGCGAGTACTTCTCATATAACAATAATAATAATAATTTACAAAAAAAAAAAAAGTTTCTTTTACTGTCTTGCCTGCTGCAGCCAACCAAACTGCCCTTGGCCAAAATTTCAACTATTCAGCTTTGCTCTCCACCTTCTCCAGGGTGATGAAAAGGGCTTGGAAAACTGGCACAGAGACCCTTCCCTGGGGACAGTCTTACCCCACCACCACAGCCCCATGCTGCCCATCCAGGTTATTTTCCCTGCCTACCCCATATCCAGTTTTACTGGAGTTCAGAGGGACACCGAGGAAGACGAGGCTCAGCCCTGAGCCAGCCTAGGACTGATGACCAGCCCTGGGCAGGAGGAACAGCAGCTTCACCCATTTTTAGTGGTGATTCCCAGGTCATTTCAAAGCTCAGGAATCACAGGCAAGGACCTAAAACTGCACCAAAGCTGGTGAAAACACCACCTTGATTCCCAGCAAGGCGAAACCACCAGATTTCCCATTGCTCCAGCACCCAAGGTCCTCTTCAGTGCATTAAGCACACGTGTGCACTGGGAAAGGTGCACTGTGCAACATGCCCTGAGTATCATCCCGTGCTCCCACAAGGGCCACAGAGGGAAATAAAGGCTGGGAGAGCTCGGCTGAGCCCTCCAAGGGTACGAACACAAGCAATGCTGCTGCTCCCCAGGCTGGTACGTGCTGCACCCTCCACTGGCATGTCAGCCCCCCATCCTGCAGTGAGAACCAGGCTGGTCTCAACCCTTAACACATCCATTCAGCCAAGCCATTCCTGGGAGAAAAATTAAACAAATACTCCAAGGCAAATAAATGACTTGCTGAAATTAAACAAAAATAAGAGATGTTTCTCCCTCCTTTCTTCATCTTCCCCTCTTCCCCTCCCCACGAATCCAACCAAGATTACAGATTTAAAAAGCACTTTCTCTTAAGTGTGGGAGGAAGATTGCCTGAGCTCTCATGCGTTCACTGCTATATTGTATTGTTGCTGCTTTTAACATGTTTCGCTCAGTTAAATAGTAACTGATGACAGCTACACACTTAAATCCTTTGGTGTTTTTATCACGGATTTTATATATATCTCTTATAAAGAACAGCACACTGCAAGGCCTCTTACCATATCAAAAACAACAAAAAAGCACCCTATTTTTGTGTAAGGTATCAAAGCAATAACGCGTGCCCGTGCAGCAGAGCCAGCCTATCAGAGGTTTATCGGGTTTTATTGGCCTTGGGCAACTCTGCACATGACGGTCTTTAGAGTGACATGGAATTTATTAAACTTTTCCACAGCCTGACAGTCTTCTCCCAGCTCGTCCCCACCCCCAAGCTCTTTTCTTTTGAAAAATGATTTCTGCCAATCTTGTGCTTTTAACATTTTTTTCCTCTCTCTTTTTTTTTTGCCCCTCCGTTCGTTCGCTCTCTGTTTTTCTTTTTTTTTTTTTTTTTTTGGTTAATCGCTGCTTTCTGGAGTATGACTCCTCAAGCATCTGCTTAAAGAACACCATTAAGGTCCCACTGTAACGACGACAACAACAACAACAAAAAACTACAGAGAGAGAAGCAGAGCAGCAGCCGCGCAGCCCATTACTGCCTGGTTCAGCCTTATTGCACTACATTACTCGATATGACAAGCTCTGCATCCATATCACACACACACACCAAGGGTTTTTTCCCTTTTCCTGGATAGCCTAATTTAGGCTTTGTGTGGTGCCCTGTAATAAATTTCATCCTTCAGACAATAGCCCATCGCCTTCAGCTGCCTGTCCCTTCTTAACCCAGCGCCAATAAAGCATCGCCTTCACTTGCCACTTCCCATCAGGGGAGCGGATCCTCCTGGTGATGCCAGCCCGTGCTGACAGGGTTAAGGTGCTGTCGGGGTTTCCATCAGGCTGCAGTGCCCTCCCTCTTTTCCCTGTCACCCCAAATTCCTGTCTTTTCAGCTCTTTGCAGCTTGGCTGCAAAACATCTCCAGCAGCCCGAGCCTCTGGCTGTGTGTGGGTGTGTTACACACATGCAGCAGGCAGGACTGTCTGCACACCCCAGTTCCACTTTCTGTGTGTATTTACAAGCTTATTTGTTCCCATCTCCCTTTCTGGAGAAGGAAAGGAGCACACCCAAAATTTGGCTGCAGGCTGGAAACAGCCTCAGACGGTTTGCAGGCTCTGCTCAGCTGGTGGGTTGGTGCTTCTGCTCTCCTGTTCTTTCCTATTCTGCTGCTGACCTACTACTTGGCTCCTACCTGGAGGTGCATCCAGCTCTGGGGCCCCCAACATAAGAAGGACATGGAGCTGCTGGAGCAAGTCCAGAGGAAGCCACAGAGATGCTCCAAGGGCTGGAGCACCTCTGCTCTGGATCCAGGCTGGGAGAGCTGGGGGTGTTCAGCCTAGAGAAGAGGAGGCTCCAGAGAGGCCTTAGAGCCCCTTCCAGTGCTTAAGGGGCCCCAAGAGAGCTGGAGAGGGATGTTTGACAGGGGCCTGGAGTGACAGGACAAGGGGGGATTCCTTTAAACTGAAAACACTGCTTACCTCCTCTTAAATCTCACACTCAGTCTCTGGCATTCTCATCGTCTCCCCATGTTAGTTATTACCCCTTATGACCAGCAATATGCTAACTGCTGCACAGCTCTCTGTAGGTCCTGCCCTAATCAGATGGCAATCTAATTTCTAAATATTGTCATTAAAAAGAAGCACATTCCCTTAGCAGAGTGCACCGCACACACTGCCCTTGCACCTTACATCTCCAACTGCTGGAAAGGATCCCCACTCAGGGCTGTGTCTGGGTGCTGACATCTTCCCTAAAAGAGGTTTCCCCACAATGTCTCTCTCAAGAGAGCTCCTTAGCACTCCCTGTGCAACCAACCAAATTGCTGGCAGGGGGAGAGCAGGGTACAAGGTGATGTTTCCTCTGAAAAACGTTGAGAAAATAGTTTGCTCATCCAGGAGGCTGCAAGAGTCACAACCTGAGCTCAGGCTCGATGCTCAGACACCAGGACCAGGCTGCTTCCACCACTTGTCATAGGAATTCACTATGGACAGTTTCTCTGCAATTTGCCATCAGGCTCCAAGCTCAGGGAGCCCCGGGGACACAGGTCAGCGTGGCAGGTACTGCACCCTGTCAGCTCAGTGTGCTCGTGATACCTGTCACTGATTTTCCTTACTGGCCCCTGGATGGGGCTTGTTACCGGCCCTAAGCCCCAGGATGACCGGGGATGTGGGTGTGGGAGACTGATCCTACCTGGAGAAAACAGCAGAAATTGTATCAACATCCTTTCCCATGTTACAATCCTGCCGGTTTCCAAGGGCGGGTTCTGCCTCCCCCCCACTCCAGACAAACAGAAGTGTCTACATCTGTGCTCGTCAGCACAGCCGCCTGTAGGAAAATGAGCACTTTTAAAGCACAATCCATCTGACCTATTTTCTGACATGCACCTTAGGATGAGCTGAACTGTGCACTGGCACTGCCTGGCAGCTGCATGGGGAGGCTGGATGGAAAGCTCAGCTGAAGATCCGGGTGTCACAACCCAGGAATCCATCTCAGCTTCTACACAGAAGCCACGGGCAAAATTTTATTTATTGCATTCATGCTCTTCCACTAAAACCCAGCTGTCTCACCTTGCAACACCTCAGTCGCCTGCTTCGCATGAGAGATGAAGGTGATGCTTAAGGACAAAGCACATCTTGAGGGTGGCAAAGATGGAAAAGAGAGAGCTGAGAGGGGGAATAGATGATGGTGTGCAAGCCTGGAGCCACAGAGGTATTCACCTCATATGTCACCCCTGTGCTGGTGTTGCAAGTCCAGAACACGAATCCAAAAAAGCAATGCGGCCCTTTAGCTCACCTAAAGCAGTAATTCCCAAATAAATGCTCCAGATATGAAGAGCACAGCCCCCTTTGATTCAAAAAGCAAATGCATAAGTGACAGTAAGCGACAACCCAGAGCTGCAGAATCGGCATGAAACCATAAAGCAGAAGGTACTCGTGAGAGCTTGTCTTCCTGCAGAAAGAAACATACAGCGCTCAGGTGGGTAGCTGAGCAAAAAGAGAAATGCATAGAGCAGCATCATTAGGATGTAAATAAGTCCAAGGAGCCAGCACACTGCTGTCTAGCAGTAGCTTCAAATAAAGATCTCACATATTTCACCAAGCTACAAGCCAAAATGGATAAGATAGAAAATAACCCCCCGTATCTGTGCCATTTCCATGGATTCCTGAGTTTGACAGTTGCAAGCAGAGAGACAACCCTTCCTGGCAGGAAAGTGAGTGCTGCTCCCTGGCAGGCCATAATGACACTTTGCAGTGGCCATGTCACACGGATGCTTTCCTGTCCCTGTCTGTGCAGTGCCGTGATTTTTTCTCACAATGTCACATTTCCATGATTAAAATAGGCACTAATGGAACAACCACACTTTTAGTACAGCAGGTTTGTGTCTGAAATGCTTTTACTGAACAGAAAGGAGATGAGGCTGCTTCTGGGTGAGATCTGTGGGTGCTTTGGGTACCCTGGGGGCCCTGAGATGGGGAGCACAGCCTTGCACAGCCCCTACATGCTCTTCACCCAAAGCTGCTGCACGTGCTGAGACACTGAACCATTTTAGAGGAGACGGGATGTTTAATGAAACCTGAACCCGTGGATCAAGGTGGATCAAGGTGGATCAAGGAGAAGGGAAATAACAGCTACACTGCAATCACCTGGCACAGGCAATGATTGGGAATGAGCTGGACTTGACTCATCAATGGATCCTAAGGAAGTGGAGGATCCCAACTAGATCCTCAAGGAAGTCTCAGCCTAAATCACAAATGAGATCTACCCCAGCTTTCCCCACCTCCTGCCTGCAGTCATGCCCTGTGGAGGTGGGAGCTCCTTGCCCCTGTTGACCCCTCTGCAATGCCCCCTCCCACGCCCCTTCCAGAAGTCGGAGTATCAGAGACTGAACTGCCTTGATATTTAACAGATCTCTCTCCACTATGCATTTCCTTTATTAAATAAAGAAATAAACCAGCATCTCTTTGCCCTGGAGAAGCTTTCAATAAGATGGATAAATATATATAATTAGCCAAGGAGAGAGCAAACTCCAGTGAATACAATACACCCTGTGAGACAACCCTCCATTAAAAGCCTTCTTGTTTAAACTTCAATATTTTAGCAATAGTGACAAAGAAACATAGAGAAAAGCACTTATTTTTCACTTTTTATTTAATCCCACCAAAGGGGTTGATCAGATAATTTCCTGCCAATTTCTCGTGCCTTGGATATCCCATCTGCTCTCCAAAAATTGGGGTTTTCCCAGTTTTTCTTTCTAAGCTAGAGCCTAAAAATCTCTAACAGACATTTCCTGCTTGTGCAAGCTGCGAAGTCTCTCCTAGACCTTCTTGTTTTACTGGGCTATCCTGGAGGATGCACAGTAGAGGAGACCATGGGGCTGCATCCCTAAGGCACAGCCCCCTACCAAGAGCTGTGGTACAGGAGCAGTGGCATTAACACAAGGGAACACAAGGCTGTCAGAAGGGACCTGGCCAACTACCTGCACTGGCTGACAGTCTGTATGATACTCTCAGGCACATGGGGTGACTCTTGGGGGTGGTCCTGTGCAGGGCTGAGTGTTGGACTCAATGATCCTTGTGGGTCCCTTTCAATTCAGCATATTCTGTCATTCTGTGAGAGAGATATATATACATGTATTTATGTATCTATTTTGCTGATCTGCTTTTCCAGCTTGGCCAGCTGCCACCAAAACAGCCATGTTAAGCAGAGCAGTGGGGAGAAAATCTCCCCACTCCAGGATTCATCCTGGTGCTGTGCTTGGCCCGCGCGTGCTGAGCCTCGGCGGCGCAGCAGCACGTCCGAGAGGGAGCTGCTCGACACGCTCCTTACAAACACTCTGCTTCCCGACCTAGAAAACGGGAAGAGCCCACTGCAAAAGGGAAACCAAGGGGTGAGAGCGGGAGGGAGGTCTGGCTTTTTGCATTGTTTCCTTCGGAGACGAGATCTGGACTGACTGCAAACATCCGTGTGCTGCGCTCCCGGGGGAACGCGACGCTGAGCTGATTCCTCCTGCCCTCGTAAACAGAGCTGCTGATGCAACCTCCAGCTCCCTGTGCTGCAGAGGCCCCAGCCAAGGCTGTGTCATTACCAGCAGCAGCCCCGTTTTCAGGGCTGTTGTACTGAGCAGATCCAGAATATTTCCCCAGGGAAGAGCCAGTCATTCATTTCCACTGTCTGCTAATTTAAAAATGTGAATCTCCGTTCAATTCCGCGTGCCAGAACTCAGCCCTCGACATTTAGACCAGTGTGAAATTTAAATACAGATGATAGCAATGTTCTCAGGGCACAATGAGGGGATCAGTTGGTGGAAATGATGCTGCAAAGCCCAAGGTAAGAGAAGGGGATTGGAAATGTATTCACTCAGTCCAAATAAAATGTGATATCTGTGTCCCAAACCTTGGGATGCACGAGATCCAAATCAGATATAAAGAATGTGGGCTCTTCAAGAGAAAAAGGAGGAAGAAAATCAGGGATTCAAAGACCCAAGGACTCTAGATTTTAAAAATGTGTGTGTTTTTGGAGTCTAACACAACAGTCCTGCCACTTATTTAGAGGACAGGCCACAGGTAAGGCTCATGTCTGTGAAGTGTTAGCACACACAGCCCTCATCAACCCCTTCTTGCCCAGTTCTGAGTCTGCTGTACAGGAGAAAAAGGCAATTTCTGACATTTTAAGATCTCTATATAATCTCTAAGTGGATTATAATGACCCTAATGAAACAGAAGGATAAAGCCAAATACTCAGTATTTGTCCAAATCCAAAAACTGGATCAACTGCAATCCAGAATCAGTGCCCCTCCTCCTTTATCTTAGCCTCTATTGAGTTAAAAGTGAACCAAATATGGTATAAACCACTAAGCCCTTATTAGCTGGATTTCTGGTTTAATTTAGTTTACATTCTGAAGGATTTTCATGAAGTTGCACTGAAAATACTGCCATTTTCACCATGGTTTATCATTGTTATACTATCGCACAATTACCTGTCATTACAATCAAATTTATATCAGGACAAGAAAATGATTCCTCAGAAATTAAACAGCACTCCCTGGTGGGATAATTCCTTCTCCTGAACTTTCCAATAATGAAAACTGTAAGTAAATTTGCTGTAATTCAGACCACAAAAGACCCTCTACTGTTAAACCAAATTCTAACATTTTACTAGGACAATGGCTTGACATTCAGCAGAAAATTCCCAAGGGTACCTAGAGCTGTAAGTGGCTTCCTAGACAAGGTTACAACATCCCTAAGGAAGTCAGGCTCAAAAATGAGGCTGCTGAGGTATTTCTGTGAATTCCTTCAACTGAAGTGAATGGCCTTTTTGAAAACCTGCCTGTGCAAGTCATCAGCTGTAGCGGGAATCCCAGGTGTGGGGTTTTCCCGGACACATCTCCAGGGCTGGCTCTCAGGTGTAGGTGGATGCAAGGACAGCCTGGCCCGAGGCTCATGGTCAGCACTCTCAGGTCACACTTGGTCAAATAAGACACAGCCAATGAGACCCAGAATGTTATAGTGGGGAGCTCCCTTTGTAGCTTTACCAGCCGCTTGTGACCTCTGAAATTTCCCCCTGCTGAAATGAATGCCGTGCCTGATTCTCTAATGGCCTTTTCCTGCAGGGATTTTGCAGTGGACTGAACACTGGATAAACACCTAAATGGTGTTTACCTTCAAAGAGAGACTCATGTCATGAGCTTTAAAAGTTACATGCTTGATTTCAACCTGGACTTGAAACCTTCCTTTAAAAGCAAGAGAAACAAGAATTCCTCCAGAGTAATCGCTTTGATTTATCCCTGACTGGGATGAATTGCCCTGTTCCTCCCGATGACTAAAGGCAGGCTGCACAACCAGCTCACCTTAATGCCAAGTTGCTAAGTCAAGGCAGGTGGATGCAGACTAAGGAGTCAGAATGCAGCCTGGAATGAGCCTGCACAGAGTGCAGGGTTTAGTGCAGACAGCTCCTGGACTAAGAACCTGTCTGGCCCTCCTCTTAGGAATCTACATTTTTTGTTCTTTGTGCACTAAAGGTGCTCCACTGAGCTATTTTACCTTGAAAACCTGAGTCCCAGAGGTCTGACAGGTTTTTGCTGTCTTTACACGTGGTTTTATGAAATGTTATTTATCAGATCTTTGACCATGCAGCTGTGGGAATACAAACTCTCTGGCCAAACACTCTGCTGGTCAGCCACATCCCTGCCTCATCCCTTCTGTGGCTTCACCTGGCACTGGGGCAGATCTTTGGAGGGCATGAGGTCATGCATAAAATGCAGAGACAGGCAGTCCTCCTGTGGGATTGAACTGCTGCCGCCCAAATGCCTCTGTGTCTGCACGAAGTGGGAATGAAGAACGGGTGAACTGACCCACAGAAAGACAGAGGAAACTGTTTTCAACTCTGAGCATCAGAGTATTTCCAAGGCAGAAGGTCCCACCCAGCTCAGAGCACAGGACTGACTTGGGGTCTGTGCTTATTTCCAGGAAGCACTGAAAGAAGTTCCCTTTTGCAGCCTCTCCCCCCAGCCCCAGGTTTGGGTGTTCTTCCCCTTGTTTCAAACCCTGACACTCTTGTGGTTGCCAAGGCTTTGTCACACCTCCTTTTGCAGCACCATGATGTAGATGTGCATACACACAACTATGGCCCTGCATGTCCACTGATCTCCATCAGTCCTCCCCTTCCTACACCTCTGCTTTCCTCACTGCCACTGCAGGCAGCTGTGAGACGAACCCAGTTGTGGCCCCAGAAGACTTTTAGGAAGAAAGCTCAAAGACCACCCAGGGTTTCACAATTTTTTCCTCTAGAACAGAACTTCTCACACTGAAAACAGAGCTCTTCTGCATGGGAAACAATTTGGGGGAGTCCAAACCTAGAGCAAACCAGAAACTGAGACTCGCTGCAAAACCCACCACTTCTCCTTCAGATGCTCAGCACACATCCCTGCCTTGACTTTCTCTGACAGAAACACAGAACAAACAGCATATTTAAAACATGAGAAAAAAAAAAGAAAACCAAATCCTAACCCCTACCAAAACAAGAGACTCTATTGAACACACTTCTTCCCCTGGGGAGATGATGGACCAAAAAAAAAACCCCAGTGAGAACTGCTGGTCACACTGCTCAGGGTGTTGCATGAAGGGGCTCTGTTGGCCTGTGGTGAATGATCCTGCAGCTTCTGCACTGAGCCAGCACACCAGGATTTTGCCCATGTGTGTACATGTGTGCAGGGACACTGCCTACACATCCATCCATGGCACATCACCCAGACACCCTGGTATCATAAGTCAGATTCCCCCTCACAGAGGGACAGAGCACCCAGGGAGGGATAAGCTCTCTCAGCATCCCAGTGACTCCTTTGGGCTCCACCTGCACGCTGGGGGCAGGAGCAGACCTTTATCTGATGCTGCAGAATCAGACCAAACCTCTTAATCCCCAGCACAGCAAAGAAGGTCACACCAAGCGTTTTGGGCCAGACCAGTTCACGCCCGCCTTTGAACCTCCCGCAGCAGCAGCAGCAGCAGGGTGGGGCGGGAGTGTGGGTGTGTGGCTGTGCCACACCAGTGGCCCCAGGGCAGCCCCAAAGCACGGGAGAGCTGTCAGGGCAAAGAGGAGATCAGATAACCACAGCAAGGGCTCCACCAGCCCCGTAATCCACCTGCCTTTCATCCCTCTGGCACAAAGCCTCCATCCCGAGCCTCCTTCCCTCCTCATCCTCAAGCAGGACCATCTCAGCAGGTTTCACAGCCACAGTGTGGTGGGCACCCAAGTTCTGAGTGGCTTCACGTGTGTTGGAGATGCAACACCACAAGGGACCTGTACCCTCATCCTGCTGAGTCCCCACTGCCACCGAGCACCTCCTCCAGCCCCACCAAGCCCCTGCAGCATCAGTGCACCCAAAATAACACCAACACCACCAATAAGGTGGCCCTTGCCCCAGTGAGGTGGACATGGCTGGGGGAAGGGGGATGCCTTTGTGACCCCCCACCCTAATGTAGCTATGGCTCGGGAGTGCCAGGGAAATGCCAAAAACCCCACTGGGAGAGGTGGTCCAAGGTGTTTGTATCCTTCATGGTCTCATCTCCTCTTCACTGGTGGAACTGAGGTGCCCTGGGTACCCAGGTCCCCTTCCAGGCCTCCCTGGGTGCTGTTAACCCCCCTGCCCACCCCAGGGCTGCGGCCAAGTCCTGGCAGCCACCAGCATGGGAAATGTCCTATGGACAACATTCCCCTCCCTGCTGCTCAGTCCCATCAGGTGCTCCCTGGTTTCTGTCTCACAGGAGAGGGTGACTATGAGCCCCTGATTTACCTTCTCTATGCCATTTACTACCTCCGTTTTTATGTGCATGGATCATATCCCCTCATATTTATCTCATCTTCAAAATAAGTGTTCCCCCTCATCCTTCAGTCTCTGCTCATCTGCAAGTCTTTCAGTGTCTCCAATAACTTTTGTTGCCTACCTCTTGACCCCTTCTATTCCTGCTGTACCGTTTTGAGATGGATTGACTAGAAATGAACACGCTGTTCCAGGCAGGACCACAGCACTGATTTATGTGTTGGCATTATAATACTCTCAGCAATATTTTTAATCCTGTTCTCCCTCAAATTTTCTTTGCTTGCCTGGTGGTGTCTGTACACAGAGAGTAGAGATTTGCACACGGGTGTGGAGAATAGAGATCTGCACAAGATGTCTTTGTTGATGCTGCTCTCCTCTTCCCAAACATTTACTAATTTAGACCTCATCATGCTCCCAGTGCTCCTTCCCACCTGCAGCACACTTTGCATTTATCCCCTCTGCTCACCAGCACACTGCCCAACCCTCCAGCTTTATTAGAGAAAACTCTGGTGAGATTTTCCACCTCTTCTCTTGACTAACCCAAAGATTCCTCAGGCACTTGCAAGTTTTGCTGTTCATCTGTTCACCTTTTTTTTCCCCCCACCTCCTCATGAACAAATAGATTTTGTAGCACCATGTCCCATTCACATCCCCTTGGCATCCTGCTGGTATAACTTCAGCAAAATTCTTTTTCCTGTTGGCTTTCAGATGGTTCCTCCTCCCAGCAGCAGCAGCCCCTTCTCCTAATGCTCCCATAATCTCACCTTCAGCCCAGGTTGCACAAAGGGCATTGATATTTCCCCTGCAGAGCCCACAAAGTGGAGGCTGGAAGGTTTTCCTTCCTCCCAGGGATAAAAGATTTGAGGCAGAACAAAGACAAAGGGTGGGAAAGAGGGTGGGAAACACTAACCTGGGATTCTGAACTTGGGCTCCAGCTTCCCTGGAGAACACCACCACAGCAATAAAGCTCAGGGGAAAGGATCACAACTACCTGGGGCTAAATAAATCCATTCTCCAAGGAAAGTCCTCCAATTGCAACCACCTATCACATCTCTGAGTCCAGGCACGGCAGCAGATGCATGCCCACACTACCACCCATTATCCTGCCAGCAAGGGGCTCCCTGTTCCTGCTGGGCAAAGCTGGGACTGGGAGCAGAACTGGCTGCTGGAGACACATCTCCACGCCAAGCTCTCTGCATTTTTCCAAGAATCGAAAATGTGTTTCCCCCCTCACCAGACATGTTTCTATTCAAATCAGTATCAGCCATTCTGCAAGATATTTGCCTTCCTGCATTTATTTTCCAATAACAAAGCTGTCCTCAGCTCTTTAGAGCTGGTATTTTTATTTTATTTAGTTAATACTTTTAAACATTACTACTGCTATAATAAATGTTAACTATTTGTGCAGAGCTCTCAGTGCCTTGGCAGGGGCCTTTATATGTGCAAAATAACAGCAAATCATAATAAATAATAATAATAAATTATTATGGTTGATTACAAGGGAATGTGCTACATTTTTATAAGCTCTAGACCACCTACAGCTCACAAAATATAATGGGAAACATTAAGCCTTTAACTGGTTTTATACATTCCCTTCCCCCGCTTCCACTCCCCATGTTCTGTAATAGATTTACAAACAGTGTAAGGGGGGGGTGTGTGGAAATCTTCCCTTATAAGAATAGCATCAAAATTCTCCTCAGCTTTCCAGCTGCTGAGTGTTTCTGAAGCCTTCAGTGAAATGCAATTAGTATCTTTTACCGCCTGCCTTCTGGGGATACTGACATTATTATCTTATTGCAGTTTCACCTTGACATGCAGATCACAAGGCAGCGAGCTGGATTCTGTCTGGAGACGCCTTGAATTGTGGCATTGCCCCAGCTGGCTCAGCGAGTCGAGAGAGGAGAGAGAGGAGAAGGAGGAAAAAAAGGAGAGAAGAGCCATTTTCTCATCCTGTGGATCTCAGCTTTTTCTTTTTTTAAAAAAACAAACAAACAAACAACAAACCAATGCTCAAATAAGTACAGAGAAATGAGAGCTGTAGGGGGGAAAGTGTGTTCACCCTCAGCTCCAAGGAGGATGGGCATGGCCAAGGGGGGATCTGTTCTGTGCCAGCCTGGAGCTGCCAGAGCAGGTCTGGGCTTCCAGCAGGACCCACTCCCTGCCCCTCCATCTCCCAGCAGGTTTCAATTCCAGATGGACACAATCCCAGATCTCTGTGTTTCACTGCACAAGGGAAAAGAAAAAAGGAGGAAAAAAGAGAGGAGGAAACCCCCCATCATCAGAATGACTTTACATCTTCTCAGAAACGATCAGAGGGACACACGTGCCCCTCTGTGTCTGCACAGGTAAGTTTGGCCCCGTGCAACGCTGAGCCATCCGATGGGGAATGGCTGCAGCCACACAAATCTCTGCTCTGAGGCTTTTTGTGACTGGCAAAAATGCAACATTAACCTTCAGAATGTACAGCCTGAAACAACAAGCTTTCCTCTTCCTTCTGGACAGCATTTCCCCAGCCCCCAGAGCAGCACTGGGGACACCCTGAGCCTGTGTCTCCCCATCCCTACAGCATCTGGGGTGGGGAGTGGCAGCTTAAAACCTGCCTTGGAGACGGTGAGATGGGTGAAATGGGGGTATTTTGGAGCCCACTCCCATGTGCATGGTCTCCTCTTAAGCAACACAAAACTTGGAGCCAAAGCATTTCATTGACTTCCAGTATTCTTGAATTAAACCAATCACCATGCAGTTAATTTCACTGAAGACTGATGTATCCATTATCACAGCTGGGAAGCAATATTTAGCTGGAATGCACAAAGTGGATGGAAGGAAATTGCGTGGTTCCACCTCCCACAGGTCTCATGTGATGTGATGACCCCTGTGTTTGCCAGGGGAGCCACAGCTGGAGCTGTGGTTCGGGTGCAAGGCCTACACTGGAGCTGCAGAAACTGTGTTGTTACAAATGGAATCAGCAGAAAATCCAACCTGTCCTCTGCCTTCCTTCAGCCCATTCTTCTCTCTCATTACTCTTAATTAAGACTAATTCTCTGCATTCAATTCTAATGGTCTCATACCCCTGAGAAACCATTATGTGATAATGTTCACGTATTCAGATTTCTCTACCCCTAAGAGGTACCTGGAAGGATTCGCACCCAGGGACATCCCTCCAGAACTGCCTTTCTCATCTGAGAGTTCTGGTCTTTTTAATTCCAGTGGGAAGTTTTTAATTCCTGTGCTCCATCCCTCTAATCATCCTGGTGGCCCCTCCTTTGGACTTGCAGGGAGGGTTGGAACTGGCTGATCTCTTAAGGTCCCTTCCAACCCAAACCATTCCATGATTCGATGAAATGGGAAGAGCACCATTTCCTGGGACTTGGTTGCTTCCAGTTCCCTTCCCATCAAAACTCACCATACCCAGAGAGGTGGAAAAACAGGACTGACAAACATTCAGTACCTTTCCAACCTCCCACTGCCCCTCATGACCTTCCCCTGTTCCTGGCCCACCTGCTGATATTAGGTGGGCACTGCAAAACCCAGCCCGCAGCTATGTCTGCTCAGTGCGGAAGCATCACCATCCATTTCAAAATCACACCTCTTCTCCAGGATATATTGTTAAAAAACATAAACCCCAAGTCATACAAATCTCATCTGAACCAAAATGTCACTGCCAGAGTCCACAGTGCCTCTCTGGAGAGGATCTGAGAGGACCCAGGTACCAGGCAGGATATTTGGTGTCCTAACACACTGCTTTAGAAACACTCTCAAGAGCAGGTTTGTAAGCACCCAAGCATCACCCCAGCTCCCTTTTCTTGTCTCTCTGATGGTTGCCAACAGAAAATCACAGTAGCCCAATCTATAACACTCTCATTTTTCCATACAGGTGGGTCGGGATTGTAAAAGAAGTGCCATGCAAGGAAATCTCACCGTCTCTTGGAATGTTTGTTGGTTTTTTTCATTTAAAAATATTTGGAAAGAAAGGACAGTCAAATGAAGAAACAAATACTAAATAAACCTCCTTGTTTCTCTGATGCTAGACTGGCACGGGCAGCTTGTACGAATTAGTGATTCTAGAGAGCAACTGGATAATTTCCAAGGGAATAGGGAGAGAAGGAAGAGAGGAACAGCAGTAATTTACAGCTTAACACGTTTGTATTTTCTCTTTACAGCTCTCATCTGGATTACAGAATGCAAATTATTTATTGTGTTTTATTGGCAGACCCTTTCATTGCTCTGGTGTGTGAAATCCCTGGTACCTTCCAAAATCCCAGTTTTGCAGCTGAGGGGCTGCACCCCTCATGGTCTTACTTCAAAAGGTGAGTGCCCCTCCAAAACCAGAGTGGGCACCCTCACCTTTACACCACCACAGCACAGACCCCATCTCTCCCAGGCACCATCACACAGATCTCCTGAACCGTTGTTTTCCCCTCTTGTTGTGATCATCATGTGAATGCAACACGAATGTAAAAGGACACAGCTGGTAGTTGAGACTGTTACTTTCAAGATTCCAGAAGAGGATCAAATGAAGGAGAAAATTAAATTAAAAAAGCAGCACTTAATTATGTAGGCTGCTTTTGTACTCGCTCCTTCCTCTATGTAGCAGTTTCCACCTGAAAATCTTTAAGTGCTTTAGAGCTGATAATTAAATCTCGGAACTACTGCAGAGAAGGATGCAAGGGGAAGCATATGCAGTTCACTTGATCTTGTCTGTTTGATTATACATTAACTTTGCATCTCTCCAGACCTCTGCTCTGCCAGGACACTCCTTGCAAGTTAAGCTAAGGTCTGTGCAAATTATGTTCCTCAGTGGGGGAGTCTGTTACAAGGGGAGTTGGACAGTGGATGAGGTGGGAGCAGGGATGTGTGGATGGTCATCCTGGGCACCCAGCCCCATGTGCTGGGGCTGGGGAAAGTGTCCATATCACCTCCCTTACTCCATTTGGGATGTTGGAAACCAGCAGCTGGGTCAGAGTACCAAAATGGGGACCCACATCAAAGCAATCCATGTGGGGTGACACTTAGAAACGCCCATAATCACAGAGACACAGGACTTGGTAGCACCCCTGTCCCAGCACCCAAGCTGTCACACCTGAGCACCTCACGGGGCCAAGCACTTCACCTCAGGGAGGATTCCTCTATCAGGGCAGATCTCACCCCTGTCAGCAGCCCTGGAGCTGGGATCCACCCTGCCAGGACAGCCCTTTTGGCACAGCAGCAGCAGCACCCAGGCTCTAAGTCATCACCACATTGCTTCAGAGCAGACTGGCTCCGTGGCATTCGAGAAGCTGTCGAAGAGCAGCTTCAGCATAATGTGGTTTTAAGATGTTATTTTCGGAGAGCAATGAAAAGCACAGGGCGATGCTCATCTGGCAATCAGAGGCATTAGAAGGAGTTCTGGCAGTGGATCCCAGAGATGACGAAAATGAAAATGTCCTTGAAAGCATAATCAGAAATTTGGTTGGCGCAGATGCTGTTGCAACACACCCAGACAGCTGTAGAAGAGGGGGATCTTCTGGGAAAGTGCAGTTTCATGGCATGAGAAAGCCCAGCTCATGTTTTCAGCTTCCTGATATGAAATCATGATTGTTTCTCCTGGGTTGCTGCTCATGCAGGAGCCTCTTGGGAGGCTGAGACAGAGAGAACACCGAGGTACCTGCCTCTCCTCCTGCACTGGGTCAGGTGGGGCTCTGCAGCTCCCTGAGAGTTGAGGAATCAGCAGGGCTGGTGCCTGAGCTCGCAGAGGACGTAGCAAAAAGTGGAGAGGAGGGAGAAAGACACCAGCAAGTGACCCACTGCACAGTGTGGATGTGATAACAGCCCTGGCTGCAGGATCCCTGCCCGCGGGATTCAGCAGCTGAAAGGATCCACTGCAGTAGCCCCAGTGCTCTCTAACAGCAAGGAAATACTTCAGCAGTCAACAGATACTTGACATTTTTAATAGCCCAGGAAGGTTCTGTGGTTTTACATTTTGTTTTGGATACCAAAGGCCTGATTTATTTTTTTTTTTCCTATTTATTCCAAGCAAAGCAGGATTAACCCAGCAGCATCAGCTGAGCTGGTCAGGAAGGTGCTTCTCTGTGCCATAAAAATGCTCACATTGAGGCAAAAGCCAACGTTGCAATTTTGTATGTAAAACAAAATGTAGAAAACAAACTATAAAACTGGAGGCGAGAGAAAAGAGGAATTAGTATTGCTAATGAGAGCCTTTGTAAGCTTTTTAGACATGACTATAATATATTTAAAATCTGACTGTAGAGAAAAAAAGTCTGGAGTGGGCTAAGAATGTCAGAACAGATGTTCCTCCTCCCTTCAGAGAAAAGTTTTGCCAACGGTTTTGGAATAAATTTTGCTGAGCTCAGTGTAATTCTATAAAAAACTCCAGGTGAATTGAAACAACCTTTTCCCCTGGAAGCTGTTCTAACAGCTGAGCTCCCTGAAGGAGCCCTGGCCCAGGGACAGAGCCCTGGAGCACTGGGGATGTGCGGCAGAGGGACAGCAGTGTCTCTGCTCAGAGCAGCTGGAGCAGTCCTTACAGGACTACAGGAATATTTGTCCCACATCCACCTTGACAACTTCAGGTTTGGGGTTTTTTGGGGTTTTGTTTGGTTGGGTTTGTTTTTTCCCCCTGCCCTCAAACATAATTTTTCTGTTCAGGATCGCTCTCCTGGATACTTTACAGTCAAAGGAACTCTGTCCGTGCCTGGGGAACAAGATCAGGAGACTAAGCCTGGTCTCCAGCAGCCCTGCAGGGATCATGCCTGTTGTGCTGTGTCCTGCTCCTCCACGCAGCCCCATGGATGCAGTTCAGCTCCTTCCCACACCCTGCTGGGACTGGGCTGCCGTGGAGAGCAGCAGGAGAAGAGGCAACTCAGCCCTGCCGGTGCCAGCAAGGCGGGTCTCAAAAAGCAAGAGCCCATCAGGATAAAGCTTTACAGCGTTTGGCTTGGAACAGAGAGGGAGGGCAGTAAGGGTGTGTGTAACACAGAGAATTGAGCCCCGACGTGGAGACTCAGCTCAGGTGCACCTTTACCCTGACAGTGAGGTACAAAATCGCTCCTGCAGCCCTGTCCTGCAACCACATTCACCTCACTGATGGATGGAGGAGAAGGGGACCTGCAGACCTGCTGGGCTCACACGAGAAATCACAGCCCTGGGTCGCTGGTCTCCACTCTCAGGGTCATCTGTATTTCCATTAATGTGACCGCCCACCAAAGTCCAGGGCACTTCCACCAGGCAAGCTGGGAATCAAACCTCAGGCTCGAAAGCTGTCCCCAGACTGGTTACAGAGATGGCCCTGGCCGAATCCTTTCAAAGGCAGGGTATCTATCCTCCTTCCCAGGAGGGGCTTCTGCTGGAGGGTCTGGAGCTGGTGCAGGCCTTGTCCTGCAGCCCAGCCAGATGTGACTCAAGAGAAAGCAGATTTCACTGTGCCCAGGGGGGTCCTGCTACACGGGTGACCCTTTGAACGGGCGGCCCAGATTCATTCGTGGTGCAGGCAGCGCCAGCGGGTCTCCTGTGTCTCCGTGATAATATTTGCACCATTTGGGTTTGAGCTGATAAGACAATCCATGATTTTAAGCACTCATGACTGCCAGCAAATATAGGAAATAGGTAGGGCTTATTTGCCAGAGCATTCAGCATTTGCTACAGAGGTTTCACTCTTTCTCCACCCAAGATACCCCAGGAAGAAAAACAGAGATAGTGAAGATTTAATCATTCCCATGCTTGAAGACAATATGCTTTCTAATGCCCAGCAGTACCACCTTGGGAGGCATTTTAATGCCAATTACAGCTTCCATTCCGCAGCACAGCCCCAAAGTCCCCCTTTTCCCATCACAGCCCTGATGCAAAGAGCCAAGGAGCCCATCTGAGCGGGGCCAGCCCTGAAAATTTCCACTTCTCCAATGAGACCAGCCCCTATTGTGCTCCCAGACTCTCTTGTGATGTTAAGGGCGATAGATAAAAATAACTCCGACTCCATTGTTCTGCTATTTATACACTGAAAAGTCAACAGCATAAAGGCGACCAGCCCCGGGGCTGAGCGGGAGTTGATGACCCTGTTCCTCCTGCTTGTCCTTGTGGGTGCCGTGGGGGGAGGACCGTGGGGCAGAGGAAATCAGGCTGTTTGAAGATAAAGAGGCTTTTCAAAAGCCCAAAGGGCGGTTCAGCATGTAGCTCGCAGGGTAAAGAGGCCCATTTGGGCCATTGTGTTCCCGATGCCAAGCAAGTCCGTAACAAAGGCCGGAGCCAGCCCTTGGTGGGGGGCTGTGTTTGAGAAGGACCCGAGCTATCAGCTCCAGAGCACGGGTCTTCAGGGGGACAATGAACAGAAAATCTCCATCCGAAGGGACAGATGGGTCTGAATACGGATGCAAAGCGACCCTCACCGCAAGGCCATCAAAGAAAACAGTCTTTCCAGACCTAAAGTCTGTAGGATAATGGGGCTTTTCAGGGACATAAAAACAGAATTTCCTCCTTGTCATGCATTAGCCACAGGAAACAAAACTGATCTGCCAAATCTGGCTTTGTAAAATGTCCCTGATTTACTAAGCAACAATTTTATATGACCGCTCTGGCAGGGAAACAGCCCTATTTGGTGGGTTTAGTGCGGCAAAAGGCACGTGAAGCTGGTAAAGCATCAGCGTCTGGGCAGGCTGAGCATCCCCTTAGCCTGGCCGGGAGTTACCCAGTGCTTGGTTCTGCAAAACAACCTTACAGAGCGTCATCCTGAGAGACAGAGTGACCAGCCAGGTGTATCTGCGGGACACACTGGGAAGAACACACCACCGAAGTGAGAATTAGGCAGGAAAATTCATTTTCAGAAAGTGAAAATGTGTTCAGCTGATACAAATACCGTTCAGAATGGAGGGATGAGCTCTGCTCATTCACTTTGAAATTCTCCATTAACTCCTGCACGCTAATTATCCACCTTTCTGGTTTGGGGCTTTTTTTTTTCCCCCACTGGAAAATTTTGTTCATCACAAAACCAAATAAATGCCAAGAAAATCCCGCTACCCACTACACTTATGATCAAAATAACAATTTCTTTTGATAAGTTCCAGCAGTTACAATGGGCCAGAGAAAATGTATTCAGTGAAGATCACTCACTGATGAATATTTTCCCCACTTCTTCCCTCAAACTGGTGATGTCTTTTTTTTTTTTTAACTTGCATAAGCAGGGTACTTTTTAATAGGGTAATTTGTACTACAAACTCCTGAAAACATGTTTTGATTTTGTTTTATTTTTTGTGGTTCCAAAAGTCCCGGTTTTGAAACACATACTGATAAAACTGCTTTGAGGATTTTGTTTCTGTGCTTCCAAATTGCTCACCAGAGAGACAGAAGTCACTCTTTGCCTCTCAATCATGGTCTGAGTAAAATTTACACCCTGGCACAGATAATCAGAGTTCTCAAGTTGTTCCATAAAAGGCAGGAAGACCTGTGATAATATTTTTCAAAATACTGACATTACATGCTCTAGATTCTGCAGAGCTTTATGAAGGATTTAAGCACAAATTTATCTGTAAAAGAGGAAAGTTTTACTCTATTTCTAAGGAAAGTGGACTGGAATAGAGGAGCATCTGTTGCTCTAAGAAGGTCCCAACCAAAATGGTGTGAAGTTGAGTTTTCTGGGCTGGGGACAGAGCTCCATCCCCCTGCTCTCCTGAACCCGAAGAGGCAGAAATATGGTTTATGCATCACAAGCCCTGTCTTCCAGCATCATGTCAACACCCCAGTTCTATCACTAAGCACCTCAAATTTTGACAAGATTATAATTTTGTTTCTTGTAGCCATTCTCTATAGGAATAACTGAACTGGATCAAAGAAATTGCCTCGTTTAATTTTCAAATTCATTCCCTTTCCACTCCCACAGGGATCCCTTCAACTCTGTCATACCCCAACCCTAATTCCCTGCATGTGGGCTTTGGGAAAGTTATTCCCAAAACATTATCAGCCCTCTGGAAACACAAAATGTAGTATCTGAACCTGACCTCAGCCTGACATTCATCTTACCTGATATCTAATATTCATCACAGAAGATGATGATGGAGTTGGACCACGGGCTCCTAACTGGAGACTAGAGGAGAAGTTGCTGGGCAAGTAATTAAGTATAAAGTGGCAAAAGCCATCCCAACTGGTCACAGTACTTTTCAAAGACCAAAATGGGTCTTTCCCCCTTATTAGGCACCCATCTGTGTCACCCAGCTCTAATTAAGCATCTGCTCTCCAAGAGGCTAACAAGTTCTTTTGCTGATAATCCCAACCAGCTTGGCAGCATTATTTATAACACACAGCCCCTGCTCCGGCCTGAGTCGCTTCATTGTTAGAATAAGATGTAACTATATCATTATTTTAGGAGACATATAAAATATAATCCAATTATATGGTGGATACGTGGAATTCCCAATGATTTCAGAGCACGCTGCTTTATTCAGGAGGGGGGAAAAGATTTAAAGAGACAGGTTGTCACTGAGCATCAAAGGATTTGGGATGATATTTAGGATAACAGTTTATAGACATGGAGCAAATCCTATTATAATGCCACATGGCCATCAGGCTGTCACTGTGGCAGGTACAGTCTGAGCAAAGATGCCAGCCAGGAGCGTGGTCATCTGAGAGATGCTGCACGTTACAGTCCCTGTATCCTGTGCCTGATGGGGGTTTGGCAGGTTTGGTGTGTGTCAGCAGCAGAACTATCTCCACAGCCCCTGGGTTACCCTCTGCTCTGTGGTGTCCTCTCTGCCAGCTGGATCCAGGGTTATGGAGCACCCTGATCCTAAAGGGGGTGAGTTTGTGTTTACCCTGCAATCCCTCAAGGGCAGAGCAGGGAAAGAATACAACCAGGGGAGTGAAAATGGGCCTTTACCAAAGCATTTGCTCCAGATCCCTGACCTGTCAGGCAACCTCAGTTTGGTCCAGAGCTCTCTTTGCAAAGGGGTCAAGTCAAATACTGTGACAAGGAGCCTCTCCATGGGCTTCACCCAGCTTTGGTTTGGGCCCAGCAGCCACAGGAGAAATAGAGAGGAGAGCTGGGATGGCAGTGCCCGAGGAGCCAGCTGTGCTCAGAAAACACTCAGAGCAAGTTTGGAGCTTTTTTTGCAAATGACTCGTGATCAACACAACTCCAAGGCTTGTGAAAGTGCAAAACCGATCCCTTGCTCAGATACCAGGGGAACTCTCAAGTGCCAGAAGATATGGGCTCAGAAAATTTAGTGGATGGATGGACATGAACCATCTCCACCACCTCCCTCAGCCTCCAGCCAAACAACGTGTTCAGCAAAGAAAAGCCATTTCTGCCTCCCTTTGCCTTTTTTTCTCTTTTTTCGCTCTTTCTCCTCAGCAGTGTCCCCATGTTTACACTTTTGCCTACTGACAGCTGACCCCCCCAGAGCAGCACCCGTTTTCTGCTCTCCATCCACCTCACCACACCTGACACCTGTATTTTGGGCCTTGACAGCATGTGGGACCCTGCCATGAAGGCACACACTGAGATGCCACCCCACCGTGGAGGAGGAGGATTAAAGGAATTTAAAAAAAATAAATCTGCTGAGTAGGAGATACTTTCTTTGTGTGCAGACCCTGGGGAGCTGAGAGGACTAGCAGCAGGAATGCAAAAAAAATCCCTGGATAGTTTATAAAACAAAGGAGATTCATTGAAGTCTTGAAAATCCAGCCCAGTAGCCTTGAAATTAAACCCAGCCTTGCTGCTGGCAGCTTGTAAGGAGAGTGAGGATGCCTGCAAGTTACCAGCAGTGACAAGATTTTTTTTTCCCCCTGTTCTGTTTTTTAAATACATGTTAATCCAACCAGAGCAATGGCAATAACACCCCCAGCGTCCTCCCCAGGGAGTAATTTCCACCTTGTAAGTCTGCCTCCCACTTAGGAGCTCCACAAAGGGAGACAAAGATGCAATGCCCAGGTCATGCAGCCCCCGAAGCTTCAGAGGTTTCTGGGGCTCTGCAGGGCCATCCAGAGCAAATGAGGTGCAGCCAAGTGCCAGCAAGGTCCGGCTGGAGCCTCAGCCACAGGAACGTTCCTGCAGCAGCCAGATGGGCGCAATAAAAGGCTCATTAATGGGGATCGTTGGACCTCAATTTCAGACGGCTGGATGAAACCTCCTCTCTAAGTATCATTATTATGGCACTCTCAATCAAGTCAAGCAGCTTTATGACAAAATCAAAAGTTGTGACCCAGGCAGGAGAGGGATGGGGTAAGCAGCCTGTTTATTCTGCTTTGGGTTCACGGCGAGGACCCAGCGGGCTGCCAGGACATAAGAGTGATGGTCACATCCCTTGAGCAGCTGGGGGCAGCTTTAAATGTCATCACAGCCCTCTGCCCTCTCAACTCCAAACCTCTCTGGGTCCACAGTGGGATTATGCTGGTCTGTGGCTCAGAGGGAAAAAAATCTCATAGAATCATTGAGGTTGGAAAGGACCTCTAAGATCATTGAGTCCAAGCATTAACCCAGCACTGACAAGTCCACCACCATGTCTCTTAACAATCACATCTACATGTCTTTTAAAATCCCTCTGGGAATGGTGACTCCACCACTTCCCAGGGCAGCCTGTTCCAGTGCCTGAGCACCGTGTTGGTAAAGAAAGGGTTCCTACTCTCCAATCTAAACCTCCCCTGGGGGTTTCCTCTTGCCCTGTCCCTTTTCCTTGGGAGAGGAGATTGATTTCTATCTGTCTACAAACTCCTTTCAGGGCACTGTAGAGAGTGAGAAGGCCCCTCCAGCCCCCTCAGCTGCTCCTCATCAGACTTGTGCTCCTGGAGATTTGAACCCTTTGTCCATATCTAAAACACTGCTCACTGACCAGGCAGAACAGGGTTTACATGCCAGGATCATCTGCACTTGTGATGAGCTCCACACAAAGACATCATTTGGAAGGTGTTATGTGTTCAGTACAGCTGCCTGTACCATTTTCCTCATTAGATACAAGATATTAATGTAAAGGCCCTTCAGAGTCAGGGCTTGACCTGCACAAGACAAGAGGTGGAAAGACATGGAAGGGGCTGGGGAGAGCCACTGGCCAAAGCCAGCCAGTCTCCATCCAGGGGTATGAATGGTAACATCCCAGCCATCTGCTGTGATCTCTCTGCAGAGCACTCCACGCTGCTTTTGCTCACTAAAACTTCTTCCAGATACCTTTTTCCATCAAAATCCTTTTCACTGGGTTGCCCTCTCCTGTCTCCACAGCGTCTGCCATTTTCCCATTTCATATGTGGCAGTTTTGCTCCATGGAGCTCCACAGATGCCACCAGAGAGAGCTGGTGCACATGGGAGGAACTCCCAGCTCTCACCTGTAATCCCAGTCACTCATCCCTTGGCCAAAGACCTGACCTGCCCGTTTGTCCCTGGTATGTAAGGCACCCCCAAAAATGGAGGAGCAGGATGGTTGACTGCCAGGCTGGTGGAGGAGGGTAACTCAGCCAGGCTGGTGTCCTGCTGGGATGGCAAAGTCCACCATCCACCCCCTCTGACTCACAGCTGCGGGTCAGCAGCACCACATGGCACTTGAGGACCTTCGGATCTGGGGATGTGACTTTCATTTCTGATGTGCATCTCAAACCACGGATTTCTGGGCTCCCCTGCCAGCACATCTCTGCTGCCATCTCCTCTCCTAAGTGGAAAGCTGAGCTGTGGGGCTGCAGAGCTGCTGCTGACTGGCAGGGAGGGAAAGAGATCAGAAGATCATTCTCTGAAGAATTAAGATCCTAATCTGCCTTAAGCTGCTCAGCGCTGCCACGGGCCCTCCTGAGGCAGCATCTCATCTCATCCCATCGGCAAGGACAAGCAGATGAGGCAGAGAGAGGCGTAGCCTGGCATGGGGCTCACAGCCACAAAACACAGTCTGGCAACGTAAAGATCAAGCCTCGATTAGACTTTGTCCTTCATTATGTAGTTTGCTGTCGCCTCAGCTCATTAAAAGCCAGCTGCAGGTAGGAGGAAGCATCAGAGGGATTATCCAAACCGCAGCTGTGTGAGGAGATTTGATATCTCTCAGCAGCATCAGGCACGAGAGCCAAAGTCTCTTCCTCCTCCTTGCAAAAGCTGCCCAGCCCCGGGAGCACTGCAAGGACATGAGGATCCTGCTTCCACTGCAGCACCACTGGGGAGCAGGAGCAGCCAGAGCCTCTTCCCAAACCCACCTCTCTTCTCTTTTGATGGCATTTATTGGACCAAGGAGATATCAAAGCCCAGAGCAAGGCTGAGCCCAGGGGCTTTTGAAAATCCCAAGGCACATGCAGAGAATGAGAAAATGGGTCTGATCAGGAGCCTCTGGCTAAGCACCCTGATGCTGACAAAGACATTCTGGTGAGGAACAGGGGTGGTATTTCTCTGCTGGCCCCAAGAAACAAAGAAGCCTTGCAACCAGTGTTGCAGGAAGGCATGCTGGACATCCTTGCCCCAGGGACACTGAGGCTGTGTGGGTTTTGTGCTTCCTTCAGGGCAGTTTCATCCCAACCAGATTCCTCAGCTGTCACTGCAGAAATTTACTCCTGGCACGGGGCAGGAAGGGAATATCTATAACGTGGGCAAGAGGAGATGACAGAGGGCTGCTCTGAAAGTCTGCCATGTGATCCTCTTGCAGCAAGTGGAGGCTCAAAGCTTTAAAACTCCATGATATTCCCCTTCATTACTTCTCCCACCTGGGAGCCATATCCTACCACTGCAGCCTGGCTGCTCTGGGGGACCTTTCCAGCCGACTGCAGCTGTTCCTCCTCCAGCACTTCTCTTTTAGTTCCATGCAATAGAGCAGTTTGACTGCTCACAACCTCTCGGCTTTGGGATGCTGCTGCAGGGTGCCAGTGGGAAAGGCACGTTCCCAAAATACACTGAAATCAAAACCACACAATCCCTGCTGTGCAGAGAAGAGGAAGAAGGGAGTCAGTGAACAAATATTTGTCTGGTTACCCTGCTTTCTAGCACAGAGAGTCTGAAGAAGCAAAATCTCAGCTTTCCAGTAAAATTCAGCCCACTGATGCTGCCCACACTCAGGGATTGCAGTTTGGTACCTTCCCAGTGTTTGGTCTAGTTTTCTTTTGAAGAAGCCAACAGAACAAGGGGAAGGAGGTGGTTTCAAAGCATACAAAGCCAAACTGCTGAGCAGTAAATCAGCCTACACCTTCCTTGCTGCTCCAGGACACTGAAAATTGTGCCAACGGCTTTTTCTCTCAGCACTGTTGGTTTTACACCCCATCCAGAAGTCCCAGGACTGTCTCACCATGTGTGATGGGTCACATCTGGATCACAGGACAGAGGGTTATGCTTGAAGACTGGCCAAGATGGGTCCCAAGGTGGTGGTCACCTGCTGAACATGCGTTATCCCACTGGCACAGGAAAGTAATTCCTCCAGAGGAGGACTAATGAAGCCTGATTTCCTATGTGTCATGTCTCATTTCCTGGCGTTTTATCCAAGGCAGATTGTGGGTTCAACCCCTCAGCAGACACTAAAGAATCCAGAAGGGAGACAGATGTGAACGTCCCGACCACAGCAGAAGCTTCTGAGACCATCTTTTTCCAGACATCAGTCACTGCACTTAGAGAAACTTTAGTCAGGAATAGATTCTCTGGTGCCTAATATTTCATAAGCTTGCTGTATTTTCTGCTTGGGTTTAAGACCTCCTCCCCCAGCTGAGTCCTCTGATGTTTCACACCAACAGAACCCATCCTGCAGACTTGCTCTTCTACTATTCAAGTCTCTTTCCTCTACCTGCTCACCAACTTTTATGAAACATAGTTAAAATAACTGAGATCCAAGCCCTTAAGTCACATCCCAGTGGAGCAAAACCCTGAGCTGAGCAGGGAGTGGGTCAGGCTTGACAACCATTCCTGGCTGAGCACAAGGAGTGAATCACCTAAGCCACACTTCTTTAGGAACCAATCTAAAAATAGAAAAGCTATAGAAATAGGATCTCTAGGATTTTTTAGGGTAAAACAAGTGTAAAGTTCTGATGTGAATCCTTGCTCGTGCTCTCATGACATGCTGACCATCATTCCCCACCGTCCCTCACCCTTCCCAGCCATGACCAATCAGCTTTGCCAGGTGCTGGCACCAACCAAGGGAATTTCAGTGTCTGTGGCAAGCTCCAGCTCAAGGAGCAGCTTGTTTTCCACTGCCCAGAGCCTTCAGATTTAAATATGGCCTGAAGTTTGAAAACAGAGCCCTTGTTTTTCATGGAAAACCTCATCCATCTCAACAAACACCTCTCCATCCAGGCTGTGCCACAGTGTGGTGCTTCCCACAACCTGCCCTGTGCTGGCCAGGTGCTAAATAAAAGTGAGAAAAGGAGCATTGTAAGGGGGAGGCAGCATCACTGGGCTTTTCCTTCACTTGTTTCACATCCAAGACAGGGAGATGGAAATACACCCAAGATTCTGACTTGCCCCAGCCCTAAGAAACATGAAGCTGTTGACAAAAGCACCTACTCAGTCTGCCAAGATAGCAATGGAAGATGCAGATAAATCCTCCAGAGTGAGGGAGAAGGGCAAAATCCCAGATCCCTGCCCAGAGCAGCACTCACAGGCACCTCTGGAAGGGTCTGCTCACAGCCACCAGCCTCACCTGGGCCGAGGGAGAGGGGAGAAGGCCTGCACAGTGCGGGGTGGAGGCGTTCTGTGCACACTGCCATGGTAAACAGGGCAAAAACAATAAACAGGGAAAGCCTTGCAGAGCTTCCCTCCTGTAGCAAAGGCTTGCAGCAGCAATTGCCTCTGCTCTCCTCTCAAGCACAGCTGCTGGGAGCATGAGTGTGAATCATGTGGGCACATCACACACTTCCCGAGCAAGCTGTGGGCATGCAGACTGCCGCTCCAGGAGCTGGCAGAAGGGCACTGCAACCCCAGGCACCGCTGCAGGAGAGAGCCCAGCCCTTCTCCTGGCAGCAGAAGGAGCCGTGGCTGCATCAGCCGAGCAGCAGAGATGCTAATTGGGTCTAAGCAAAGGGGGGAGGGAGAGAAGGGAAGAAAGGGAGGGGAACCCCCCCCCCCCCCCAACCCCTAAACCCCTGACTCAATGGGAAAACACTACAATCCAAGGCAGGCAGGATGAAACCAGCCCAGTACAACATTGTCCGGTTAAACTCGCGGCCCCGTATTATTCCCAGCTCGCATTAAGTAGCTCTGTAGTGTTAGTGCTGTTCTTGAAAGATAACTTCACCTTTCACCCCTTAAGCTCCGAGACACTCCTAAAAGTACCACCATGTTATTACGAACAGAAGAGCAGTGTTAATGCTGAAATGCTCTATCCCCTTCTCCTCCCTCCTTGTCACCGCTGGATTTTAAAGCACAACGTTATTAAAAAAGAAAATATATGCTGGGGATGCAACATCCCCTTTCAGCAGCAATCCCTGCGTGTGGAGAGACCCCCTTGGGTTTGCACAGCGAGTGCAGAGAGGCCGCTTTTCCAGCCTCCCCTGGTGTCTCTCCTGGGCATTTGCTGCCCTCTCTTCCTCCAAGCCATCAGGTTTCTGTTCTATCCTTGTCCCCTCTGCAGGGCAGGAAAGGATGCTGGTGTGTCCCTTGGAGGGCAAGGACCAAAGGAAGTCAAATCATCTTCACACGATTGAAAATATCCGAACAAACAAATAAAAATGCCTCAAACCCGAAGTGCTTTAAAGCTGTTGAGGCACAAGCTGGGGTGAGGAGCTGGTGCTGAGGGAGCCGGTGTTGCTCAGCCTGCACAGACCGGGCTGGCAGAGCTACACACGATCTCCATCCCGGCATTTCCCAAACGCCAGGAGGAACCTCTCCTCTCCCTTCCCGCCCTCCCTCCTTCAGGCATATCATCATCAGCTGCCTCAGCTCTTCCTCCCAGGATCTGCCGGTTTATTTTTGTGTTGCCTTCCTCAGACTGTAAAGTCTTTGGGGGCAGGAATGCGCTGTAATCTGTGTTTGTCAAGTGCCATGTAAACGGCTGGCTAAATGTGTTTGTTTTCAGCCGCTTATTTGTTTTTCAAAGGGGTAGTTACAGGAAAGTACACAGCGGAATAAGTAATTGGTGTGTGGAGCAGAGCTGGGAGAGGATGGGAGAAGCTGCTGTGTCCCCGTGGAGAGAGGCAGATGGCACCAGTATGGTTTCCCTCCCCCTTTCTCCCCAATTTCACACTCAGGGAGGGCTGGGTACAACTCCAGAGATACAAAAGATATTCCAAAGGACAAGCCAAGCCCTGCCTTGGCCAAGTGCTGAAGGTGCCAGGGCAGGTCCCCAAGGCGTGCCCCGCACCAGCCTCCCACCGGGCTTTGTCCCTGCAGGCTCACCCCTGCACTGCTCTGAATCGATGTGGATTTACGCGCTGAGGGCACCAATTTGTCTGCCTTCTCCTTGACAACCGTGCCCTGTGTCCTTCTTCCCCAGGCTGAATCCAGCCCCTCCCGCCCGGCTCGTACAGCTAATGAACCTGTAATCGCTTCCATCGCAGCATCTGCGGGGCTTTGAGCGTGGAACTGAGACGAGACCATCAGAAAGCAGCCTGATTAAAAAGTACTTTGGGGAGGGGGCACTTCGCCTGAGGGTGACAACGTCTCTTACACTTGAAATGAAATATATATCTATGTTGAAGAGTGGGAAAGAAAAGAGAAAAACTTTGGCCCCTGCGGAGTTTCAGAAGCCCTTAGGCTGTTGGCCACTGGATTCATGTACACTGAGCTTCAGTGCTTTAAAAAGTGCCTAAAAAAGCAAGATACCACTACCCGGTGGACTGTAAAATATCCTATCACCAGCCAGCCATACACAGCGAGGATGTCATGCCATGGGGTTAGCAGCAGTATCATATGCAAGGTAAAGATGCTTCATTGCATATATTAAAGGCAGCCCGAGCCCTAAATGCACCCTAAAGAAGATGGATCTCCTCGGGAGCCTGAGATCTATTCATCACAATCTGATTCCTAAGTGTCAATTAATCTTACAGCTTGTGTGTTGTTCCCCAGCCCTGACACATCTCTCACTGTCCCTGACTTGGAAGAGTAATGGGAGACAGTGTTTGAGTATATAAAAGATAATTAATAGAAAACATCCTCCCTTTAAAAAACAACCACCAAACCAATCTTTTAGTATAATATGCCTTTCCACCAGCATCCATTTCCACAGATCCAACTCGCAGCTACTGTCATTTAGGGAATGTTAATTGCTCCACAGGAAACTTAGTGTTTTAAAAGGGTGAGAAGGATCCCGGTAAAGTATTCAGGTTAATACAAAAGAAAAGGTGATTTTTTTAAAAATGCCCATTGTTCACCTCTCAGCACAGAGCTCTTCCTTGGCTCCTGCTCTGACATTCCAGAAAGCCACGGAGCCCCTGGCACGGTGAGATGTAATGCAATGAGATGTTATTTTACTTCTGACATAACTTGGAGGAACATAAAGCACGTGGATGGGGCTGGGCAGAGCCTGTTGCTCGCAGGGAGCCATCCCAAGATACTGATATAGCAGGAGGGAGAGGGAATGGAGCTGGGTTTGGATTGGAAGGCACTGATGGGGGTAATGCAGGAAGGGGACCCCCAGGGCAAGATTGGAGAATGGCAAGAAAAAGACCAGGGAATGGGAAAAAAAAAATTCCCATCCTGTGTTTGAGGGTGAAGAGGCTCCCCAGGGGGAAGGGGTTTAGTGAAAGGTATTTCCTTGTGAATAGTAAGGTCTGCCTGGAGCTGGGGCGACTGGGATTCCTGCATGGATTTTTCAAAAGCATCCAACATGGGATTGGGACAGGATCCTTCTTGCTCCGGGAAAAGCTGCTGGGAAAGCCAGAGAGGGGTCACCTGGATGGGTCAGTGCCCAACTGAACATGGAAGAGGCTTTGCAGGAACCGATTTCCTGGGAAGAAGAGTGGAGGAGCTGCACTGACACTCTAGGCACTAACCACAAACCTAAATGTCTCTGCTCTGCCTCTCATGGGAGCTGCAAAATATCCAAATTTGGCAGTGTCAGCCCAGGATGTGTCCTGTCCCTTTATCCCCAAATGGATCTGTTTGGGCTGGAATACTGTGGCTGCCTCACAGCTGGGCCAGGAGCACAGCTCTGGTGCTGGAGGCTGCAGGGATGGAGCTCCAGCTCTCAGCTGCATTCTGACATCTGGAAGTCTTCAAACACCAAATCTAGTCAAAATCTAGGCAGAGAGCCCTGGCAGCTGCAGTGTGGTGCAGGCCATGGAGAATGGGGTTGGCAGAAAAGAGCAGCTTTGCTTTTAGTGCTTTTATAACAGTCCTGTAATTCCTGCCTGGAGCGGGGCCGGGGAGAGTTCCCAGGGGTTCGTCCTTCCCTCCTGGTCTCCTGAGACAGTAAAACCTTAGAGGCTTAAAAACACCTGAAACAAAACCCAAGAGGCCCACGGAAAGGCACTTTCCTGAGTACATCTATCAGGTCTTCTGGGATCCTGTGATCTCTTTTGGCTTCGGCAGGTTTTGCTGAGTGTTTTTGGGGTGCTGATTCCCGAACTTCCATTGGGGGTTATGGGAATGACACACATAATCAGGGAGAGATCAGAGCACTGCACCCACTGAGCCTGCCAGAACACCTTCCCAGGCTGGCACAGCTTCCCAGACAACACATATAAAGGAGAGCAAGTGGATCACCCCAGTCACAGGGACAGCAAAAGCAGGGGGCCCTTTCCCACTTTCACCAATATGGAAAAATGCCTACAGGGTCTGTTTTGCACAGGAAACCACTACAGCATTGCCCTGCTATGAACAACAGATAAAACTCCCCGTGTTCCAAGGGTGGGAGATACAGTCATAAGTTTGGAAGTGAAGGCAGTAGCTGTCAGATCTATTCAGGTTTCATCAGCCTGCATAAACAGGCTGTGAATCTTGTAATTACAGGTTCCCCCTTAGGATTTTGGCACATCTACTCCTAGCCCAACCTTGGAAAGTGAAGAAGGTATAGAAATGAAACCTAATAAAACCTAAATATTATCCCCCATATTCTGAGGCTCAGCAAAGGTTTGATTTACATTTCTAGCAAAGATTCTTGCATCTGAAGCAATGGCTTGTATATTGTATTTGTCTAAGATTATAGGTACTTTATGGCATTTACTAGATCTTGTAAATAGTCTGTAAAGTGCTATCGACAGAACAATTATGGTAGAGGAATAACAGTTTGGAGTCTACTCTTGGAAAGAAAAAAAAATGGATTTTGCCCTTTGCTACTGCAAATGATCTGCAACTCAGTGAGGCTTAACAGCACATATTCGAAGAAAAGTGTCAAATTAAGTCCCCCTGGCCAGTTTTTTCCAAAACCTGGCCTCCAAGTTATGCTCCTGGGGAAGTGGACAGGGTCTTGGAGACTCCAGGTTATGGCAGCATGTTGGAAAAACTGGCTCTCCTGCAGATGAGAGCAGCAAACCTCACCCTACTTGTTCATAACCAAATATGCTCGCTGACACCACAGATAAGACCTCTGGCTACACCCCTGGAAATGATCTCACCCTTCACTTTCCCTTGCAGCCTTTCCCTGCTGCTTTATCCAACACAAGCAGCCGGGGCAGAGTTTTGGGGGGCAGCAAAATGAGGAACTCCTGTTTTCTCCCGGGAGAATCACCCCCCCCCGTGCAGCGTGTGCGGGGCTGTGGCAGCCCGGGAGCAGAGGGAAGAGGCAGCTGTGGGCAGCGGGCTCTGGACCCCGCGCTGTGCCGTGCCACTGATTGGTGGTGGTGAGGGATGATGTTCACATCCTATTTTTAGTACAGCCTGCAGCAGGCTTGCGAGCGCTCAGCCGGGCTGCGGGAACAATGCCACGCTGGACGCTCATGCTCGGAGGCGGTAAAATCCCACACTCAACCACCTCGCCGAAGTAAACAGCACCTCCTCCGGGAAAAAAAGAAAAAAAAAAGAAAAAAAACCCCATTCCTGCCTTTGGGGAGCCTCCTCAAGTCTTACACAAAGGCGAACACAAAGGGTGTGAGAGCTCACAGAGGTTTAGGTTCTTGCCCATCCCCAGCTTCTCCCCTGGCAGAGCCGGGAAGCAGCACACAAATCCCGCAGCCTCCATCCCGGCTCGCCCTGCGAGCTGACAGACATCTCCCTCAGGACCGGCCTCAGCGTGGCGTCAAAGCAGTGCAGAGAACACGGAGACACACCAGACATGACACCAGCTGCTCTGCTCCCTCCCCGGGACAAGCAGTCGGGGTGCACCGTCGTGCCCAGAGCATCCCTGGGAGCAGCTCCTGCTGCAGCTGCCGTGTGTGTGTCTGTGCAGGCAGAAATCCAGCACCCGGGGCTGCAATTGCCACGTGGGTGCAGTTCTAGCAGGTCTGCCCCCACAGACCCCTGGCTGCCAGCCTGACCCCAAATCTGTGCTGTGCAGGGGCTGAGGTGTCTCATCCCCCACACACCAGTCCTACAGGCAGCAGTTGTTGTGCATCACCCCTCTCTTGGGATGGCATTGCCCATCCCTGCAGCACTGCACCCTGCTCTGCAGGCAGAATGATCAGAAACCACAGCCACCTCTGGCCTCAGCCCAGTGACACTGGAACTCCCACCTTCCTCACCCTGGACACTGTGGAGGTCTCAGCAGGCCCTTGGTGAAGCCCAGACACTGGTGCTGTGCAAAGCATCTGCCCTCCGTGGTCACCAATGACTCGGGGGATGATCCCACTACCACAGGGGTCTCTGCCCCAGCCCTGGCCCTTGCCTCAATGGGTTTGAGGCATTGAACCCACCTGATGTTTCCTTCCTGGGGGAAGCAGCAGAGACACATGTGAAAGAGGCAAAATGCAATCACAGAAAACAGGAGAAAAAGCTCTTTCCAGGCAACTGCCGACAGATGCAAATCATTTGGAAATGGTCACACGGGTGTCAGTGGTGTTGGTGCTGCCACAATGTGCCTGAGATAGAAGCAAGGCTGGGGAGGGTGGCTTTTAGGGCATCACCAGGCTAGAAATGCACGCTCCGAAGACCTTTCCCACCACCAGAATCACAATACATGGGAACCCCCAACAGCTGCAGTGCTGCAGCCCCACTGGGGATGGCTGGAGCCAGGAGAGGACATCTGCCCATGGCCTGAAGCTGAGAGGAGCTGGTTCACCATCGCTCCCAGCCAAACCAAATCCCAAGTGAGCCCTTCTAACAATCTGAAGTTGGGAAATGTTGCTCCTTTGTTTCACTGGATCGTATTTCGCTTTTTGTTTCTCCATCCTCTCAATTTGTCTCCAGGCTCCCTGGTTTCGGGCCAGGTCTGTCCACAGTTTCCCAAGGCACACACAGATTGAAGGGTGAGCTGGAGCCAAGTGAGAACTAATTAATCATTTTCTGCCTGGTTCATGCAACGTGAAGGGGCAAGCAGCGACATGGTTGGGGCCAGCACATGGAGCTGTCCCTCACCCAGCATCCCCACCAGAAGCAGCTCCAGTGACATCCCATGGACACGTGTTGCAGTGTCCAGAGGCAGGACATCCAGCTGGAACAGAGCCGTTACAAGGGACTGAACAGAAAGAAGCAGCTGTGGGGTATCAAGCAGAGCTCTGCTCAGCTGTGTCCTTCACCAGTACCAAAGGAAACACTTCTCCCTCAGTACCAGCAGCAGGGATGCTGATCTCACTACCAGAGGATTGGTGAGCGCAGTGATATCATGGGCTGGCCACATAAACCCTCACAAAGCCCTGGGGGAAGTGGAACACTTTGGTTCACTCCCATGACATTACACAGGGGCCTTGCATGCACCCCAGTCCACGTCCTCCCAGTGCAGAACAGGTCAGAAAATGGGGAACAGATCCTGGGGCTGAGCTCCTACAGGGGTGGTAGTGTCTGGGCTGATGCAAAGAACTCAGTGCTGTTTCCTCCCTTGCACCCTTCCAGACAACAGCCAGGACATTAGTTAAGAGCAGCCTGGAGTTTAGAAATAGAAACTACTCTGAAAACCCCCTCAAAACGCCCCAAGGATTATTTAATTATCCAATTGCACTGAGGCATCTTGCTGGCTGGAGGTCTCCCCTCCAGCACAGAGGATCCCCAAGATTTGAGGATGCAGCTGGAGGAGCATTTCTGATGCAGCAAAGAAGCTCTGCTGAGGGCTGGAGATGAGCAGGGCTGTGTTCAAACCTCCCGTCCTGCTGTGGCTGAGTTTCCTTCAACCTTCCCCTGAGATCCACCCATGGAAAACAGGCTCCAGTTCTTCACTGGGAAGCTCAGCCCTTCCAGAATATCATACCCACAATGAGTCATATTCACAGACGCAGGACGAGCAATAATATTTTACCACCTAGTCCCACTTAGCCCTTGGCTCACCTTTTGTTCTGCCCTTCTCACACAGTAGGAAACTCTGCATATTCTATGAGTAGTTTGGGCAATCAGTCATTCCTTGTGATGCTGTTTTGCTGGGAGCATGGAGATATGAGCACCTGGTAAGTTTTATGACATTTAAACCAGTGTAAATAGCAAACACCTCCACTTAAGTCAGGGATTAACTCCAGATTCCTCTGCTTTAATGATAAATATTTTGATTTAATCAGAACAAACTAATGCACTTTTTTGAGTTAGCACCTCTACCTTAGGGACACAATGCCTGCATTTGGCAGTGGACAGAGAAGGAACCTTAGAGACATGAATCTGTCTGCCTGTTCCTCTTAATAATTCAATATAAACGGATAAAAAAAAAAGAAACTCCAGTAGTTTGGACCAGAACAGAGATGCATATTAATGTAAAGACCCAAAAGCCTCATTAAGCTTACGGTTGCATAGGGTCAGGAGTTGGACTCAATGACCCTTGTGGGTCACTTCCATCTCAGGGTGTTCTTGGAGTCTGTGAAAATCAATTTGTGACATACAGTAGCTGATCAAGTGTTTGCAGCCTGGATGTTTCTCACTAAGAGATTTTGTAACTTGAGCAGAAGCTGCGAGCTTGGCAGAGGATTTAATTGCTAGATACTTGGGGGTAAGGATTCAATCAGTGTAGGTGAGTCCAGACCACACAACAACCTATATGGATGGGCAGCTGCCTGTACACTCATTTGCTGCACCCAGAATTTGGGCAGAAATACCTGAAGGTGAGCAGTAGCTGGGCTCATCTCCCACTTCACTGCACTGAGCCCTGGCATAAAACTCCTCAGTGACAAGGCTCTGCTCTACAGCACCAGGGGCATTAGAGGGATGTTTTGCATTAAAACAGAAATTTAAGCAGCAGGATGAAAAAAAAAAAAGGAAAACACAGGAGAAATGTAAATCCAGTGGGGTGGGTCACCCACTGCTGGTGACATTTCAGAGTGAGGATAAAACTGGGGAAAAACACCAATGGAAGAAGAACTCAACCTCTCCTGGGAAGCCCCATAAAACACACCACTGAAGTGGAAATGGAGCCAAGACATGACACACTCACTGAATTCCCAGTTTATCAAGCTTCCAGCATCTTTTAAAAATATATTAGAATATACCACAGTTTTTGGAAGAAAACCAAACCAAATAAAACCAAACCAAAACCAGAAAAAGGCTTCCAAACTACAAAAACCTAAATTTGAAATCCATTGGACCTTTCTCCCCTCTCTGGCACAGCCAGGTTTGTCACAGCATTTGGGACATTGGCACCACCAGAATTTCCACGGGAACCCCCCCATCCAAATCGCCCCAGACCTGCTGAGCGTCCCAGGATATTTATGCAAACCAGGAGGCATGGCAGGATTTCACAGCAGGAGGACAAATTCATTTTGTAAAGGTATTTATATAGTTCAATAGGTGTGTGCAGTGCTTTAGAGGTATAAAACATGAGATCCCTGCCCTAAGGGGCTTATAATCTAATAACATATACTAGGTAAATTAAAACATACATCACGATGGCGATGAATGCCCAGCCCAGCCGAGACGGGAGGGCATTTGAGCCACATGACAAGGCAGAACTCAATTTTCATTTGAGATTTGTAGTTTGCCTTTAAACAGCCGGCGTTCCCTAACCCCCAAGCGAGGGAGAAATTTATCAGCATTACATCTGGGGGGAGGGAGCGCTCCAACACAGGATCATTTATTAATTGTTATTTATTATCTGTTAAACAAGGACAGTGTGTGCAGCAATAGCACTCCTTTTTCTGGATTAATTGTTGCTGTGTGATTCCTAGGTTTTGTATTTTTAGCAGCCCTGTTCTAGCCTAACCCACTGAAAAGGGGGGAAAATGGAACAGGCACTCACACAATTAATGTAATGAGAGTAATTAATTTGAAAATAATACCCAGGGGGTGGGAGGGTTAAGGCTTTCTTTTTAAAGAAATAAAAGTCGAACCAAAGCTCCCACGTCCCTCAGGACTCGGTGCTACACTGACTGCACTCGTTATGTTCGCATTTGAATACTCATTCGAGCACATTTCTCATGCTGTTATTTCACCACTTCCTCAGCCTTGCATAATAGATGCAGTCATTGCCACTAAAGAGCCGGCATTTACCCGCGGAGGTGAGGAAGGAGACCAGAAAGCAGGCAGGAGACAGAAATACAGCTCTGCACACCAGGTCACTCCTTGGAGCTTGCTCACTCCCCGCAAAATAAAAATAAATGAAATCAGAACCAAAGAGCCAAGACGCGTGGGGGCCTCTCTGGGGCCCCCCTTCCTTTGCACCAGGCAGGTAGATGGAGCTTGGCGTGATCCTCCCTCCTCTTCCTCCTGCACATCACCCCACTGGCCCTGCAGCTGCCCAGAACCCGCCTAACTCGCTCAGGGATGCATTTGATTTCATTTCACGTGGCCATTTCTTGCTCTGAAGTCAAGCAAACACTCCCCAGAGGTAACTGTGGGCCTGGCACGGACAATGTGCAAGGAGCAGTGGAGGCTACACGGTCCCAACACCAGCCCAGGGGTGGATGGGAGGGTGCTTACCCTGATAACTCAGGGGGTGTCTGGGGGAAGGAGGTGTCTCATGGTGGTAAAATACAAAAGAAATCCCATGGTGCACCTTCCCAACACCACAGAGACTTGTTGGAAACCTGTGTCCATCCTAAGGAAGCTTGAGAGAGTCTTTTGATTCTTCTGCATCTGCAACAAGTAGCAGATACAAGGGAGAGGCTGGAAATACAGCTTGGGTGATGGGGACAAGAAATTGCACGATGCTGGTGACACCATCTCTGGCTGCTTCTCAGGGCCCAGAGGGCACAACACTCATCACCACCAGTGCCAGGTTAGCTCTGAGGTGCTGCCTTTCACCAAATGAACCTTCAGCTGGCTGCTGGTAGTGGGCAAGAAACCCTACAAAAAGGCTCATAGGTTTGTATTGCCATGCATTTGCAAAAGGAAGTTCAGGGCTGAAACTCTTTACTTGGCATTTCTGACAGGTTTTCAGAAGGCAAGAGGGACAGGTGTGGTGCTAAATTTCTGTGCCCACCACAGACCAAGTACCACAAGCAGGAAAGGACAAAACCCAGCACGCAAGTCAGTGACTCACCAGAGACCAGAGATTCAAACTTCTCAGAGTCCATCTGAACCTCCAAGCAATTTGAGTTCTTCTTAAGGCTTGAAATTTGGCAGTCATAGCACAGCACAGTCTCACCAAAACCAGATCTGATTGCAACTAATATTTGAAAACCTTATTTTGTGTGTGTGCACTGAGTTATGTCAAATAATAAAGCAAAAGTCCCTGAAGGCTTTGCTGCATGTGAGCACATCCACAGCAAAAGAAATACATTTTCATGGAACCTACAGTAATTGCATTGGTCACGCAGGCTTGATAGAACCAAGAAGGATTTCTGTCTTCATTTGGGGCAGCTTGTGAAGGACAGCCTGGGATGTGTGTGGAGCTGGAAGTGTCTCCAGGGAGCTGGGCTCCCCTTCAGTTTGGTATCTTGATGACAAGAGCAAAGAATTGTGGTAGCACAAAAGGTGTCCCAAAATGGACATTTTAGCTTTCTCACCAGCTCCAGCATGGATTTCATGTGGGATTTCCAACAAGCTGCTGGATCACATTGTATCTGATTTTCCAATTAGTGGAATATTGGCATTTCTCTAAATAAGAGGGGAAGGGAATGAAGAGAACATGATGGGGAATTAAAGTTTCCAAACAGAAGCAGAAGGAACACCACAGGAATTTATGAACTCGGCAGCAAAGTCTTAACTCCCACACCACACAGAAATCCGCACGTGGCACGATCAGAGCCACGGCGGTTTGGTCAATGGGTGTTTGCTTTTGGTAAACTTAATTTCACTGTAAGAGCTGCCACAGCCCATCTCCTCACCACCACTCTGGGGACTGGTGAAGGGCGACCATCTATTTTGTAATAACAAACCCCTTCAAGTGAATTTAGAATCACAGGAGGGCGGCAGGAGGGAGGCAGCAAACAGCTGGGGAGGCTGCTGGTGCCCCTGCAGTGCCAGCCCTGGGTGGAATGCACACTGTGCAGGAAGGCAGCTGAGCCTTTAACATCTCCATTTGGGGGTCCAGAAACCCCCCTGGGCGCCTCTCTGCCCTTCCCATGGCTGGGGGTAGCCCCTGGTCAGCGGGACGACCCCTCACCCCCATGTTTTGCAGGGGTAAAAGTGGACCAGTAAAAGGATGCTGAGCCCTGTGTGCATCCCCATCGGGGTGGGGACGCACCACCTTCACACAGGGAGGCTGTTCCTCCATCCCCATTCCTTAGCAGCTCGGTGCTGCGTTTTGTTCGGGTTTTAACTTTTTTTTTTTTTTTTTTTTTTTTTTTTTTTTTTTTTTTTTTAATTTCTTTCCCTGCGGTGTTCGTTAGCAGAAGTGACATTTCTGCGGACGGGCAGGCGATGACGGCAGCTAATGGCTCCCGGGCCCTCTCTCCGGTTTCCTTAGCAACTGCGGGAAGGGAAAACAGAACCTGTCAGATGGAAAATGTCAATTATAGCGGATGCGGAGGGGAGAGATGCTGCGAGCAGAGGAGGCGTGCGGCGGTGGCGGGGAGGGGGAGAGGGGGAGGGTTGCGGCGCGGGGCTGAGCGATGTTGGGCAGGGTGGGGGTGCCCGGCAGCGCCGTCCCGGCATCAGCGCCGGGATGACAACATCCAGCAGCAGACGCGGGCGGTCGGGTGGAGGAGCGCGCTGTTTCGCGGCCGATTTTGTCACACAGAGCCCGTTCTCATGGCCCGCCGGCTGAGTGACCACCTCCCCCCGCCCTCCCTCAGCCGGACCAGACTGCCCTGCGGTAGATGAAAGCAGCGGGAAAGATATAAATCAGATTAACTACTAAATAAATAAGAGGGAGGAATAAATAAAAGGCGCAGGCGAGCTGTGCCCGCGTTTTGCCCGTGGATCTTCGCCCCCGTGGTGGATGCGGGGCGGATCAATGCCAAAGGAGAAGTGCTCTGCTAAAACGACGGGGAAGGAGCCGCTGACGCAGTGTTAATATTAATCAAAGCCGGTCGTCCCCTCGCGCTGCCAGTGAGACAAAAGCAGGCGGTGCCGCAACACGGGGTGGGCAGCGCTGCCCGGGCGGGGATGCCCTGGATGGGGAAGGGGCTGCAAGCGGTATGTGGGTGCCCAGGGCTGTGTACACCCACCCTGCTGCCGGGGATTGCCCAGCCAGAGTCGCCAGCCCAGCTGGCACCAGGCGCGGGGATGTGACATGCTGCTGCACTGCCAGTCAAAACGGCAGTGGGAGGCTACAAGGAGGCTGAAATCAGGGCTCCCCTCTGCAGCAAAACCCGGGGTGGCACAACGTCAGCCCATCCCCACCCTTGCAGCAGCACTAGCAGCATTGGGACCGTGAGCCTTGTGGCACGTCCATCCGCCTCAGGCACCTTTTACGTGCTTTTTCTTAATGCAGCTTCCCATCTCCACCTTCCTGACAGCTCCAAAACACACTTGGTTTTAAAACCGAAAGGGAAAAAGCCAAAGCAGCAGCGACCCCAGCCCCTGCACACAAACCAAATCCGTGGTTTGCCCGGCGCTTCCAGCCAGCCCTTGGCACACAAACAGCTCCTGCTGCAGCGGGAAGTGCACCCTAAGGACGCCGGGGTTGTTGTTCGGTCACCTTGCGCTGACACCTACTTGCCCGTTCAAAGTCTTCTTAACAGGGAGAGTGCTAAATCAGCCTTTACTCTCTTCACTTAACCACCATCCAGGCCTCCTTGTCATGCTGTGACATGGGGGATTCGGACTTTCCTTGTCTTGACTGACATTGATATCCTGCCGGGAGGGAGCCAGACGGCTGCTCCTGCACCATGAATGCTAAAGCAAGTGGAATAAAAGAGGGGAACAGCTACCTTGGGAGAGTGGTCACCTGCAGTTAGCTGAAAGAATGAGCTTTATTCTGCTTTATTCTATATTTTTTTGTTGTTTACCTGCATGGGTCAGGGAGCCTGGGGCTCAGGAGCTCTGCTTTTCTCTTTCCTTAGGAAACAAACGCCTCACCTTGCTGGTCACTTAACCCACTCAGTTTCTGAGCTATAGTACTTGCCCATCTCTGCAAAGCCCTACAACATCCCGAGGGAAGAGGAATTACCAGACCCTGCTTCATTTTTCTCATCCTTTCCCTCTATAAATGGCAAAAGCAGCAAATGTGAGGTACAGACCGGAGGTACCTGAGCTGATGCTCCAGTGAGGCATCCTAACACTGAAACCCCAAAACTTGTCCGGACCCCAGATTGCAGAATTGCCCCTCTTATCCTCCAAAGACCCAGCTTCAAGCCAAATCCATCATCTCCCTCCTCTGTCTCATCTTTTGGGCCCAATTCAGAGCAGATAATTTTTTAATACTCAGCATGGCAAGGCTGTTTCACCTCTCTATTCACTCAATTTCCATCTGTTTTCTGCTCTTTCTAAGTGTTTAATTGCATCAACAGGCTCCTGTAAGGCTGAAGTAATCACCCCACAAGAGAGGTCCAACCAAGGAGTGGGAGCACGTTCGCTGGAGCCAGGGCAGCTCCGGGAACTGTCACACAGGTTCACTTCTCCTGCGCTTTCCCTTCTCACGCTCACGGGTTATTTTTACATTTTCTCTTATGTAACCAGGTCAGGGTCTGCTCTGGTTTCCACTTCTGTCTGAAGCCAAAGGGAAAAAAACCACTATGAATTCAAGTAATGGATTTCCAAGTGATTGCTTTTCCAAGTGTCACCCCAGGACTTTGCCACGGCACCTGGGCGGGAAAATCTGCAGCTTTTGGGGAGCCCTGGGGACTCCACCCGTGGGGAATAACCCACATGGTACGAGTAGTGCAGCATGACAACTCCAAACTGGCTTTAACCACAGTCTAGTTACACCATTCCTGCGCACACCGAGTTTCTGACCCTTTTCTGTGCCTTCCCCAAAAGCATCCATGAATCAGAGCTTGGTTGTTTTACAGTCACAGCCCTACCAAGCCCCTGGTTAGGCGGGGCATGGGTGGTGTTCAGCGGGCACAGGGCCCTGCCATGCAGATACCCAGCACCTCTCCCACCAAGCCCAGCACATGGAGGTGCCATCCCATGCGTTCTGGGTAGAAGCAGGACACAGAGCCAAGGCAGAGGGCACGTTTACCCTTCAGGGAGAAGATTTTCCAGCCTGGCAAACCTTGCACTCGGCTTCCCACAACGGTGTTTCCAAATGATTCTGTTTAAAAACTTGGTGCTGTCGATAAAGCAGCAAGACTCAACCCCATCCACCCATCCATCAACCTTCTGCCCCTCATTTCACCTCCCTTCAAGAACGGAGCTAAACACCTTCCCCAGCTGGTGTGGGACCCCTGGTCCTGCCAGCCCTCACGTGGGCTGCAGGGCTGTAAATATCAATTGTTCTAACCCCGTTAGAGCCTAATAGGCTCAGCAATATCTACTGAGGAAAGGGCCTGACCCCACTCGTCAGCAGTCATGACATGGAACAGCTATAGCATGTTCAGGGTATGCAAAAGGCTTAAATGCACATTTAATGGTTGTCAGGCAGCAGTTCCTATTAATATAAAGACAGTCACATCCCAGGGCTATGGAAAAAGAGCTGAAAAGCACGGAAGAAAAATGAATTTATTTCAATGGATGTTTGCATGATCAAGAAACGACTCAAATAGCTAAAGCTGCTCCGTTCCTGACATGCTGCGAGATTGAGACTTGGATAATTAGTACAAAAGTTTCCCTGCCCATGTGACTCAGATTTTCAATTATTGACATTTGAGTTCATTATCATTTATGCACTTTCTTTATTTGTGTTTTGCCCAGGAAAAAGCAGCTCAACTCAGGCAGATAATTTGTTGTTGCTTTGCATATCTGTTTTCCAACATTAAATTTTTATATCTTCTCCATCAAAACCAACTGAACTGGCAGTCCTCTCAGCACCCTAATACCACAATATAAATAATTACAACCTCTTCCCACAAAACATTAACCCCTCAATATGCCTACAATTCCCCCTTCTCTCAAATTTAAAATGAATCAGCTGAAAATATTTACCACTGTTTCAAGACTTTGGTAGAAATCTCCCTCATCCCACTGTGTAACACATAAATTTTAGGCAAAGCCGAAGCTGACATTATCATCTTTCAGCACTGAACTGCTTTGTCCAGGACTGGCAGTTCATCCTCTCTCCTATCATGGTTAGGACAGACCTTTTGTAAAGCTTTGTAATGCACCAATTTGCCTCTCCTTGCAGACTGTACAATTTTACTAATCTCTAAATTGATAAATTATGTACATGAAGGCAGAGTAAAACCCTTCACAGGGACACGAGAAATTATTTCCCTGTCACACGGAGTTTCCTTTTCCCCTGTTGTTTTTTTTTTTTTTTCTTTTCCCTTTCCTTTTGTGTTGTCATCTTCATTTGAACAACCTTCCCAAGACTTGAAAAGGTCAGTGCCCTCGTATTTGGGCTGTAGGATTAGAGGTGACGAGCTGTGTTGAAAGACATAATTGAGCCCGGGCAGCTCGAGAGATTTCAGCCTGCCCGGGGTATGGGCAGCCCTGGCCCTTTGAAGGATCTAAAAGGTGTTCATGGTGGGAATGATGCTGGAATTTCAAAAAGCTGCAGGCGAGCTCAAAAGGTAATTAATATAGACTAATTGGTCTCAAGGCCCTGGGTAGTGGCTCTGTGTGCAGTCCTCCTTTTCTTTGTCCTTCTGAGGATCCCGCTCAGCCGCTCGCTCGGGTGGTTGCAGGCAGAGAACAGGCAGGGACAGGCAGGTGCCGTCACTGCAGCCGGTGCTGGAGACAAAAGGCTGCAAATCTGCCTGGCTGCCTAGTGGGGAGCCCTGCTATAAGCCAAAATGCAATGCTGATGCAAAAAAAGCCCCAGCTCCACCTGATCGGGAGTACCAACTCCCTCCACCAAGCTCGGGATGACTTGGTGGCCCCAGCTGGGGTTCCCCCAGTACCTGCCCCCCTCAGCAGGAGATACGGCCTCTCTTTGCTCTTCTGAATGTAGAAACAGCTTTTAAAGTCAGTTAGGAATAAACTTGGCTGATCTCTATGTTAATTTCTATGCACATTTCTGACCCCGGAAATATTCTAGGCCAGGTTGGATGGGGCTTGGAACAACCTGGTCTAGTGGAAGTCGTCCCTGCCCATGGCAGGAGGGGTTGGAACTAGATGGTCTGCAAAATTCCTTCCATCCCAAACCATTCTATGATTCTAATGCTGCAAACTGGACATGTTACATTCCCTGCACCAACACTGCCCTTTTCCTGGATTTTTGCTGCGTTAACATCCCTTTCAGGCATGAGTAGGCAGGGGCCATGCCTGGAGCAGCATCTCCCAGCTGGGGTCTGCAAGCCCTCAGAAAGCAACCCAAGACATAACTGCAAAGAACAAACAGCCATTTAAAACCCAGGTGTTGGCTTTCTCATGCTTGAGGCTCAGGAGCAAATAAAACGAGGGGAAAACCAAAACGATAAACCAGTATTGTGGTTTAGCCTGACAGTCACCTCAGCAGAGGAAAATCCTTGAGCAGCACAGCTCAAACGGTCTGACAGCAGGGTTTTGGTGGGTGGGCATTAGGTGAAGGAGAATGGGAAGCACCAACCACCAAAATTCAGTTTTCAGTGTCTCTGAGAACAAAGCAGCAGCTGATTTCAGTAGAAGAAGACAATGAAAAAAGGTCCATCACTTCCGTTTACACCATCACAATGAGCGGGTCCTGCTCAGCATCCATATGTGGGAAGAAAGAGTGCGAGAAAAGGAGTTTTCCAACTCTTTGGCTGAGGCTTCCCTCACTCAGCCCATCAGCAGAGAAGGCCCCGAGATACTGAGCACAGCCTGAGGAATACAACCCCTGAAAACAGCCCGTACAATTGGGCAGATTCCTTTTCATTTTTTTAATTATCCCCTTTTCCACATCACCCAGCCCTCCCTCCTTTCTCATCACACTCTTCACTACACACTGTCTACTTAGCAAAATAAATGGCTGCACTCCCAGCACAGAGGGATGTAACGGCTGCTCGCCTTGCTAATGGTCTCTCCCTGCAATGCAGCAGCCATGGGGTTAAACACATCTTGGCAGCTCCAGAAGCTGAGCCCAAGCAAAGGTAGACAGATAGCTGAAGTACAGTCATGGCAGCAAGGATGCCTCCAACCTGGAAAGCTTTCATGGCAGTGACCTCTTAGTGCTCTGGGACGCCCACAAGGTACTCAAAGGGCCAAAGCATGTCATGGTGGTGTTTGCCCTCTTAATTCTCATCCTTGGAATAAAAGCAGGACCACAAATACTCCTTGGACGCCTTAAATTTCTTAGTGCTGATTCAAACACGAAGTTGAACAGCTCTTGAAACCATGGCCACTGCCATAGCTGCCCTGGCTCCCTGTGATGGGGAAAAGACACTCCTGAGAGCTGGAAAACCAGGGTAAAAGCAGTGGGCTGCAGCAGCTGTGAGTGGGACACAGCCACATGCAAGTGGGGTGCACGGCAAACCCCAACACTCTGCCCTGGGGCTTTGGTACCTGCAAGCTCTGCTCCCAGTGCCTGTTCCTGCTCTGCACCCAGGCTGTGGGAGAAGGGAACCCTCGGCAGCCTCTGGGCACACACATCTGTCCAGCCTGGCCGAGGGAGCTGTGACAGCTGGGAAAACTACAACGTAAAATCTGTGCAGGGTTCTACTGGGTTATGCTCATAATGATGACAAGGTGCCCTCCTCAGCTGAGCACTAACTCCCTGGTCATTCTAAGGGTTAGGCTTTCCTACCTATCCCTGTGTCACCACATTTCCTAATAAAGTGCAGTTGCTTGTTGTTACACTTTCATTTTATTTTTATTTTTCTTTGACTGCAACCTGCCCTACACAGATTTTCTGGAAGCCAGACTACTGGAGTTTGCTCCCTTAATTTGTCTGTTTGGGTGACAGCTTTGGGAAGCGGTGTCTGATAGCAAGGATGCTGCTGGAGGGCTGGGTGTCCTGGGCCTCTCCCCAACCCTGGCACTGCCCAGATGGATGACCATGGCTGAGCCCTAAGATCTCCCATATCACCCTACAAGGTAAGAGTGATAAACTCTGTGAGTGTGTAGTGAGGCGTAATTAAAGTGGAAAAGCACTTCAATCTTCCCAGCCCAAGCTGTTTTAAATAAAACCCACAATAACAACAAGCTGGTTACAGCATGAAGGAGCCTGGGGGAGGGACAGCGACACACTGCAGTGACAGGGTGGCTAAAAGAGCTCACCTGGACCACCCACATCTGAGCCTGGCTTCATCACTGATCCAGCTTCAGGTGAGACCTGAGCTCCTCATGTTACTGGGGAAAACCATCCCTTCACTTCCTAACAAAGACTGCCCAAGCTTACCCTGCAGCCCAGAAAAAGTTTTTCCACACAGCAACACAGGGGAAAAAGACTTGAACACAGCTGAAAACATTTCCTTGCTGCTCCTGTGGCCTGTGAGGTCTCTTGTCCTTTGTTTTGAAGATAAAAATATCTTTCAGGGGCCTTTTGCTCCTGCACAGGCAGCTGCCGCAGGCAAGTTGTTGCTCTGGCACTTCTCACATCTAGTGTGATCTCCAGTGACTGCAACCACGGAGGGGAAGGGTTGCCACCCCTTGCCATGCCTCAGGGTGCCCCAGCCCTTAGGATTCCTTTGCCCCAAGGACCCCAATCCTACCCAAGTCTCCCAGCAGAGCTGTTATCCCAAGGTCCCCGATTACAGATGTTCCATATCTGTGTTCTTCTCCTGTATCCTTAAGATAAACATGTCCTTCACTGTAGTCATCTACTCCATCATACACTCCTATCAAATGAGCCTTGCTAGCTCGTAAATTACTGTGCAAACCATTCCAAACAATAAAGGCAATTTTACTTACTGAACCATTAAATTTACATACTTAAATTAGACTCAACCAGACGTTGAGAGGGGACGTCTCGCGGCCAGACAAACAATGAATTTAGGGAAAGAGCTGCCGTGTACCTCCCCACCTCTCACATGAAATTAATGAGGTGCTTCAATTTAATCATCATTAAAATTACATCTTTATTTAGTTACTTAGCAGAGTTTGACTCACTGTGTGGCGTGGAACATGAGGTAATGCCTCCGACATCAACCCTTCCCCAGAGGGAAGGCAGGGAGGAGGTCCATCTCCCCAGAAGGCTTCTACAGCCCTGTGCAGCCAGAGTGGATATGCCTGCCAAGCTCCCAGGTTGTTCTCCTGGGCTTATTTTTAAGGTAAAACAGTGAGGGAAGAGAAAATTGGGAAAATAAGATCTGGGGTTATTGTAGGATGGGTTTGAGACAGGCAGACACAAAGTCACATTGTTCTTTAGGTGACACCAACAAATGGGAAGCTCTCACTGCATCATCAAAGTTCAGTGCACATGGCAGGGAGACACTCGTCAGAAAAGCAAGAGTTTGAAACAAAAGCACAGTGAAATGGAGACAAAGAGACAAGAAACACTCCTGCTCTTGTGTTCACGTGCAATTTGCTTTGCATTTGCTCCCACACACACATATAATTGACTCATCTCAGGATGCTCCTGGGCAGTCAGAGGGGGAGGCTGGAGCGGAGGACTCTGGGCACAGGGTGGGCAGTGCTGTGGGGCAGTCACAGGGTGTTACAGACCAAGCCTGGTTGTCATCCATTCCCGTTTCCCCCAGGGATGCAGCACACAGCTGTACCCAAGACCCTGCACATCCTGAGACAAAGGTGAGAGCTCACAACCCATAAACCTCACTGAGAGAGGGTTACTACAGCCACCAGCACTCACTTTGCTACCAGAAAGTTATCAACAACCACAGGGATTTCTGGGGACAGCAGCAAAGCCTGTGAGGGTCTGTGGGGACAGAAGGAGGGATCAAACTGGGGGGACAGGCTGCTCGTTTAGGAAGGTCCAGTGCCCTGTAATATTGAAGAGTCATGTAAGAAAGCAGAATAAAGAGAATAAAGCCCTGTGGAAGAGGTGTAAAGGAAATCAGTCCCTACTGTACTGGGCATAACATATGCACGGAGTAAGAGATGGAAAGTTGCCAATGCAGAGAGCTCTGCATAAAAGTAGGAGGAAGGGTGAGATGCTCCAGCTCAGAGACATAGGTACCTGTGGTTCACCCAAGGGCACTCAGGATGTCAAATGCTTAGTGAGGTCTTCCTCAAAATCAGCAATGGGCTATAAAAACACAGAGCTTTTTGTTACTAAAAAATATTTCCATTCCAGCAGACTAATTCTCTGTTCCCCCACTTCAGCCTTGTAGCTGAGTGATCTCAGTGACCTCCTCTGGTTTGATGCTGATGAGAATGAGCAAGATTAGACTTTACTGAGTTACATCTGAAGACATGAAACACTGTGAATCCCTCTCCCCCCATGGATACCCACAGCTCTGCGTGGATGGAGCACATCCACATTATTTCCATCAGAAAGTCTTTGCCTCTCTGTGACTCCTGCAGCAAAGGGAGGTGAGCTCCCAACAAGCCCATGCCATGGATAATGCAAACTGGGGGAATGGCAGAAACAGGGCTGATTTGTTAGGGCTGCAAATACTGGCTGTGTATTCAGCTGTTACCTGTAGGCTCTTTTTTCCCCTCTGATCCTTGCATAAGTCCTGTACTGGCAGGTGTTATGTGCCACCCTGCACCTTGGTGAGCAGTTAGACCTCAGCTCAGCCAGTGACCCCAAAAACATACATAGTTCAGGCAGAATGTAAGGGGTTTTGTTTGACATCCCTTTTGGGTAGCATCTTTCTTCAGACAGGGAGGATAATGTTAGTTATGTATAGCAGGAAGCAGCGCTTGCTCCTGAAAGCTCACTGCATTAAAAATAATAATAATAAAATAAAAAAAAAAGCTCACAAAAGAGTAAACATCAAACTGCCAGCTGCTTTTTACCTTCTGTAAATCAAAATACACTCTGGAAGTAAAAACTCCCAAATTACACCAGGCGAGATGAAACATTAACCCACGAAGAGTGGGGATGGCAGTAGTAGGGATGCACAGACTAGAGCCAAAGCTACAGTTTGTCTACATTAAAAATGCAACATCAGCAGAGGTGTCTGAAAGAGTCATTTATCAACTCCTGGATTAGAGAGACATCTTAAAGTAAGTGCACCATTTATACGCACATATGCACAAATTGTCTGCTGAGGAGGGAGAGGAGAGCTGCAGTCTTTGTGCCTTGGAAGGTTCTCTCTAGTCCTCTGGGTAAATGTAGGGCCAGAATGACATTAGGCATGGAAAATAGGAACCTTGCTCATGGTAACAGGGGGTACAATTCATGTGAGCAGCCGGGATGGAAAGTAATCTAATGCTGCAATTTCAGAGAAACAATATAGAGTCGCTCACATACATCATGATTAATGGCTGGATACCATGGTGTGAAAACCATTTAAAAAATGGCATTTTTGTCACTGACAATGTTACACATATAGTAAAGGTCATACATGATAAGAGCATTATCCATATTTCTTCTGCAAACATGCTTAACCTTGTAGAGCACAATTCCCTGGAAGATTGGTGATCCATCTCCAGCTGCAAACTACGCTCTTCAGAATCTGAGAAGGCCAATTTTACATTTATATCCTTCACATCCACACACACACAGAGGCTCTGGAAGGCCTGCACGCCTTTCCAAGCAGAAAAGGATGGGGATGTTTTACAAGCAGCACCCTCTCAGGGCTCTCCTCCCTCCACCTTGTCTGTCACCTCACACTGGAGCTGTTGTTGGTTTCCTTGCTGTAGCTGTGCTGGGACCACAGCTGCCTGTCAATCCCCTCTCTAAAGTCTCCTTGAGGAGCCCCTTTGGCACCCTCTGGCCACAGGTAGGTCCCAGCAGTGGGTCTACACACACCAGTGGGGCTTGTCTCTGCTATCTGCAGGAAGGGGGTAGTTTCTCAACCAGCTGCTTTGTGCAGAGAAATCTCATCCCATTCAAGGATGACCACCTTGGAGAAAGTGTGAGATGAGTCCACAGGCTAGACATTTATCTTCTTGAGAGCTGCATTTAAAACACACAGATCCCTGTCAAAAGGTTGGCTCAGCCTATAGAAGAAAGTAAGGCTCAGCAGGTGAGTCATTTGAGATCAAATCCAGTCTGACCACGGCCACCAGCTCAGATCCCCCACACCTTCCAGGGCCCATATGTCTTGCCAGAATTGTTATAGTTGCATCTACAACTTGCCTTGTCCTCCAAACTCTATGAAACCCACGAGCGCAGATGCCTATGCACCACACAGCGACCCTGCCTCACAGATCTGGAAGCTTAGGTTGGGCTGAAATTTGGAGGGGCAACAAGGTTCACAGTATATTTTGCAACACATTGTGTGACCCTCTGGAAAGTCCCCAGAAAGTGGCACTAGGTTGATCAGATACCATTGTCTGGTGGCTGACACGCAGTGGCAAGGAGAACTTTTTCAACATGCAGTCACATACCCAGAATCATGGAATCACAGAATGGTTTGGGTTGGAAGAGACCTTAAAGATCATCTTGTTCCAGCCTCCAATAGGCAGAGGCACCTCCCACTAGACCAGGTTACTCCAAGCCCCATCCAACCTGGGTTTACCTAAGCATTTCTACCTACCCATGTTTGTGTGAGCATTCTCTGCTCAGTCACACCATGCTCTGTTCACCTGCCTCTCAGGGTCCTTTTCTTGCTGGTACTGAGCTCTGCTGATTAACCTCAGTTCTAGCTGCAATTCAGAGCTGTACTCTGCACTAACAAGCCCAGCACAAGATCTTAAAGGCATTGTATGAAAATTTCATTATATCTACAGCAAATAGACCCCTGCATGAACCAAACATGCATGAAACAAACATTTGCGTAATGAGATCCAGTGTAGAGCCTGTTCCACCAGGTTAGACACTACTTTAAGCACCTCTGTGATGCCTCACCTGGGACAGGGATTGGGTACCAGGACAGGGGCTGTGCTCACTGATGCTGCTACCCTTAAGCAGGGAACAAACATGAAAATAAGCCAAAGCAACTGCTGAGACAGGCTAAGCAGCAATGCAGTGCCTCTGCGTGCTGGATCTCTGCTAACAGATAATTCTCACCATAAGAAGTGCAGGGACACTGTTAAACCTTGCTGGAGCAGGGTGAGCTGGAGTTCAGAGGCGGCAGACAGGATCTCCCCCCATCTCCAGCTCCCTGCTCCTGGCTCCCCAGCAGATCTGCCCTCCCTTGGAGAGGAGAGCATGATCTCACACCAGAGGAATTTCCTCTGTGGGAGACACTGGAGAACGCTATAGGAGGAGATGGGAGCTCAGTGCCTTGTGACCACCTCCTGGAGCAGGGAGCCTTATCCCCCAGCCGGCTGCCAGATGGGGCTGGAGCACCCCAACACTGAGCACAGGGCCCCACATTCAGGGGGTAACCACATCAGAGGGAGCAAATTCCAGCCTGTGGTTTGTGCATTGCTTGGAACAGTGTGACCCAAGATCCCCCTTCCAGTCCCACACGTCTCCAGCAGATAGTGGGGGGTCAGCCCCTCACATTGCTGTCGACAGGAGCAGCCCAGGGAAATGGCTCTGGGCAGGGAGGATGCCTGTGAGGAGGGATGGAGGGGACATTTCCATGCTGGCATTTGCAGCTTGTCAGATCAGCTTGTGCTTTCTTATGCGAACAGCACAGCGAAGGCTTCCCACTGCGCTCAGGGTGGGAAAGCTTTTCCCCAGAGTGGTTTGCAAAGACTGGCTGGACCAAATTATTCTTCTCATCATGAATGCCTCTCTCTGAGCCACCTTACCCATGCAGATACTCAAATGTTATTAATATGAATGAATGCATCTTGTCTCGGGGTGTCTCATGGTAGAAGCCATTTCAGAAACACTGGGAGGGTGGAGGGAAGGAGGGAATACAATTGAGCAGCCCCAGCTGCATCTGTGCTATTCCTCAGATGACAATTTCTCTCTCCCAAGAGCACCACAGACTAGAGGCACTCACAGATTATACATCATTCAGTCTTTTGCTTTGCAAAATTAGCTTTCTTAGCAAGGAAACAAAGGATTTGCTGTATTGGATCAGGCTACCGACATGTCTGCTGTTGCTGCATCCAAGCTCTGGCACTTAAGAAACACGGCAGCTCTCCTTCCTCTGCTGTGCTGGCCAAGTCCCCGCCTGGGGAGCTGCAAGCACAGTCAGAGATTGCTTCCAGATTGCCCCAGAAATTCATCTGATGCTCAGTAGCAGGTAGTTTAACTTCTCTCCTGATTTTGTCTTCTTACAGACCCACAAATGGCCAACATTATTTAGTCCTTTTAAAAACTCAGCCAGAACGTTTATCTCAATAAGTGCCTTCGGCACTGCCCTCCATAAAGCCAACTGCGTACCACATAAAAGGAGGGTTTCTTTTTACTCGTTCAAAATTTACTGCCCTGGATGGTTTCACTTTACAGCTGTTAATACAATGAAAGCTTTTGTGAGGAGGGGTCGGTGTTGGGGAATGGGGCAGCAGTGAGCAGAAGACAAAGATAAGTCTGTGGCTAATGCACAGGCTTCACATGCCCAGCCCGACGGGGAGACCATAACTCATAACACATTTAATGGCACAGGCGAGGAGAGGGAGTGCTGAGCATTCCCCAGAGGTTCACACACAGCCCGTCCCCACCGGCTCCCGCAGCGGGTGATGGAGCACGGCGGGTACCACAGGGCTGTGCAGAGACAGGCAAGGCAGCAGCAGATTTTAATCCTTCCCCTCTTATGCAAAAGAGGAATGAAGGGGGTTGTTGCCCGGGCAGAGCCTGCGGTGTTCCCCCTGGAGCCACGGAGAAGGGTTCATAGCCGGGGAGAAATGTTAAAGGCGATACAGAGCTCTGTGTCTGCAAACACAGGCTGAGCAACCTGGGAAATGCCAGTGTCTGACACACGCCAGCAACAGCCTCTTTTCTCTTGACCTTTAACTCCTCCTGGCCTAAACCAGAGTACACAAGTCACGTCGTTGTGTTTTACAAAGCCTCGGATCAAACACGTAGCCAAAGGCACGGAGAAGAGGTTCCTGTCGGGATGAGCCCCGCGCTGCCGCCGGGATGAGCAGGCGTGGGCTGTGCAGCAGCAGCTCTGCCTTCTCATCATGTGGATGCTGGCACTGAGGTGGCACTGAGAAACCTCCCTCCTCCTCCGCATGCCCGCTTCAGGGGGTCCCTGTCTGCAACATTTGCAGTAGGAGAAGGAAACCATCCCAGCTGCATGCAGATGGGGAAACTCAGCAGCTCAGACGTGCACAAATGCAGCCTCTACAGGAAAAGCAGCGCCCTGGCTCTGCACTATTGCTGCCCATCCCTATCCAAAAGGCAGGGCAGCTTTGTAGGACTGGGTGAGAGCACATGTGCACACACAGCACTGTGTCATACAACTCCACATGGACACACACGCACAAACTCATGAAGAGAAACCTCCCTGAGCCCTTGAATTGCATCTGTGCCCGGGTGTGCAGTGACACACACGCTCTGTGAGCATGTCTGGGTCTCCAGGCACACCGGGTCACATGTATTTTCCATCAGCTCCATCCTCCCTACAAGCCTGGAGTTAACTGCTGAGAGTGCTCTCTGCCATCTTTCGTGAGCTGAGAACCAGGAACGCTGCATAAATCATTATTCTTGCTAATTACCAGGAAACATCAAACAAGACAAGCATTTTACTCCTCATCACTGAATTTTGTTATGCTAATTAGAGTTGTATAAGCTGTTGCTATTAAACCTGGAGAGTCAGAAAAACATTTGCATTAATACCCGCAAAGCTGCATCAAAACCTAGTTATTAGTATTTCAATGAGGTTCAGGTTACAGGGAAGCTGCTGCCATTTCAGGGGCTGGTTTGTTGTTTTTAAATCCTGCTGTGAGAGAAAATATAAATAAATGCAGGGTGAGGTCTCATGCAGACAATACTTCTTTTATATGGGGAATTAAAAAAATAAGGAAACTTTGATCAGAAGCAGATACAGAAGGGAGGGGGAGAGGGGAGGCACAGCAATGGAGGGATTTTGGTGCACTCTACACAGGGCTGCTCAGCCAGGAGCTGCACTAACTGTGCGTGCCAGGCTGGGAATTACTCCTTGGATTTCTGAGTCCCTGCTGCTCCCAGACACTTTGCTTGATCTGGGTGGTTTGGGTTTGACTCTCCGAAATGCAGCTGGAAGAGGAGCTGTGTTGTATGCTGGCTCCTGCCTGCCTGTGGGAGATTTGCTGCCTCCCTCAAAATCACCCACTCAGGGTCTACCTTCTCTTACACCTTGTGCATCACACTGAAACCCCGGGGGGGTTCACAGGAGGGATAGGGGACAGGATTTCTGGTTACCAAAACGCACACACCAAGCCACATGTCTAAAACCTTCATGGGGAACTGACTCTGTAACAAGAACTGGCAATTCCTTCTTTTTAGTGCCAATCACAGCAGCCGAGCGTTTCATCTGAAGACCTCACAGCGATTCAGAAAGGCAAATTATTCCCCCACGTGCCCCTTTAGTACAACAATTATCACCACTGGATGCATCAAATACATCTGAAATACTTTAGGGGAGCCCAAACAGGCGGCTCATGATCAAGGGAAGGGGTACTTCAACCCCTGAGCTCCGAGTGCTGGAGGATCATTTTGGTGAGCTACTCACAAAGGCACACTCACACGGATGATTTCCATCATGTGGAGGTGCTGGTATCGAGCCCACACAAACTGGTGTGGCAGCAACTCTGTCCTGTACAGGGAGGTCGTGGGCTTCATCCATCAGCAAGTTTTCCAGCCCCTTGGCTCAAACCACAAAACTCCCTTTTCCTGGCCTTTATTCCTCAGTAAAGAGCAAACCCTATTGACAGCTGGGTGCAGTTTAAAGAACACATCTGAGTTGTCTCTATAACCCATAGTGCTGTTCTATTGACGGGGCTACAAGTTATCTGTTTTTAGCAGACCATTTGTCAGATTCCTGGAGAGAGAGAGCCATTCACTCTCTCACTGTATATTTCTATCAAAGAAATAAAAAAAAAAAAAAATAAAAAAGGAAAGAAAAGTATGTCTTCCATTTTCTCTTGCTGGTGGAAAATGCAGGTGAACTGAGTAGTGGTGTGAAGGAAGCAGCGTTGCAGTAATGATGAATTATGGTGGCAGTGCTGTGTGCTCCATCATTCTGCTGATGTGGAGGAATGTGGATGCACAGCACATGCCATCCAACACCTCCCTGAACCAGCCCCTGGGTGAGGTGTCCAGCCTGGGGCCACATTCTCCCCCCCCAGCACCAGACCCCATTGCAGGCATCAGCCTTCCCAACTTTGGGGAGCACGGGGTGCTTCCCTCCAGCCTCAATTCCCTCTGCACCCATCCAGGAAAATAAACCACAGCACTTCAAGCCTCCAGAAGTTGATGCTAAAGGTCTCAATCCCTCCATCTCAGTGAGGATCAGTGTTAGAAGAAGAGCCAAACACAAGCCAGGTGCCCCCATCCCACAGCCCTGCTCCAGCACTGCATCCTCACTAATCACAGGTAGATTAAAAAAGAATCCACGTCAGCCACGCTACGGTAAAGAGAACTCTAAGAAGGATGAGGAAAACGAAGACACTGTGAAATGCAATAGATGTCAACTTCTACTTATTTTTTAATTTCATCTCTTACAAGCTTTTTGGAAGCTAACATGATTAAGTTCTTCACACAATTTATTAGCATCGTGTTGGAAATCCAGCAGTATATTACACTGTCTGAGTAATCCAATTAGTAAAATGTATTTATTTAACCAGAATATTAGCTGCACACAATCCCAAATGAAGTAAAGTCCCTGATCCTGGGGTTCCTCTCACTTCTTGGAATTCATTTACCAGCTACAGGAAGGCTTACTCTAATGAAATAAATATCAGCCCTATGTTTTTGGAATAATACAAGAAAACCAATCTTGCTGCTCAGTTAACTGCTGCCTTTTTTTTCACAGCAGTTTTTTTTGCAGTTTTCACAGCAGCATGAAGGTTTTTCTGGCTCTTCCACCTTCCTCTCACCCTAAACCCAAAAACATCTCCAAACCCCACAAGCCCACCTGGATATCCGTTCTTTACAACTACCAAATCATTCCCAAAATTCAGAACATATACATATATATTTTTTTTTCCCATTCAGCAACCCACGTGCAAAAGTGAACCTTGTACCCTCTTTACCCTGATTTGAAAGAGCTTTGAAATAAAACCACTGTGGGAAGCGAAGGCTCTCCAGCACTTTTTTCCCTCCTAATGAAGGAGCTGAGTGACAGCCCCCGAGGCGGGAGGTCTGACACCACCTCAGCAGCGTTCCTGCCGTGCTCACGTGCTGGCCTGACTCAGTGTGAGCTACAGGGACTGTGCTGGGAGTGCTGACTGATGGGTGACAGTTTTGGGGTATTTTAGTGATTATTTCAAGGTTTTTTCCCCCTCCTTTAATTTTGTTATTACCTTGAATGCTCCCCACCCAGAACTCCTGGACACAACCTGGCTGTCACCACTGGGGTGGCTCTGCCAGCCTGTGGCATCTCTCAAGAAAAGGTAAGTGGTGCCACTCAGCTGCCAGCAGCAGGAGGAGAAGGGCTCAGTCCTGCTGGGACCCGCTGCCTCCGCAGCTTCCCCCAGGGAATGGCTTGCTGTTGACCGATGGTATTTTTCCAAAGCTGCTACTCCAATTTATCTTCATTAATTGGCTTAATTAATTATTTTCCCCTGTGAGCAGCAGCGGGAGATTCAGTCACGAGCAGCAGCAAGGAGGTGGTTCAGTGAGCCGAGTCCCCTGCCCTGCCCTGGGCGCTGCCCAGTGACCCCCGTGCTGTGGGCAGCTTTTGGCACTTTCCCTGGCTTTAGATTTGGGTCCCAGGGGAGCTGCAGACACCCTCATCTTGTCCCATTCAGACAGGCTGTGCAAATAAAAACCTTGGGGCAACGTAGCATCCCTGGATGTGCATCCCAGGAACCCAAAATCTGGGATTTTGGGAGTCTGTACATGCCACGTGCCAGCAGGGAAAGGCACAGAGAGGATGGATTTGCTTTGCTTGCTCGTAACCTGTTTTTCTCACACCTCGTGAAGCATGACCACACTCTCCATCTCCCTGTGCTGCTGCTGCAGCAGCACCTGTGAGACAACTCTGAAAGCCACAGTGGCAAAGTCGGATGGAGAAGGAAGGGACTAACGGCCAGAGTTAATAATAGACATCATTTGCAACGTGCCTCCAAAAAAATTAACGTCCTGAGGCAAAAGAGCTAATTTTGTGTTTCCTTTCAGATGCTCTGCTGAGCATCTGAATGCATCAGCATCAGATGCTGAGCGCTGGAGGAGGGGAGGTATCTGCGCCAGACACTCGCTTGGGCTCAGTGTGAGAGCCCGTGTGATGCTCATTCACATGCAGAGAATTTGAGAGAGATCCTCCCATTAATGCAAACAGGAATTACCCATGTAATCTTGGGATTAACGGAGCCCAAGGAATTATTTACATTTCTTAAATGAGGGAAACTGTATCAAGTGGGTAAGGCAGAGACGGGGAGCTGAGGAGGGGAGAGCAACTTGACCCCTGTGTGTGCAGGAACCAGGATCCTTGGCTTTCATGAGAGTGGGTTCATCTGGGGTTGTACAGAATATCTGGTGTCTTTGGACCAAAGCTGCTGGTGAGGTACAAAGCAGACAGACTGATACCATCCTCGGGCTCCGACCCCAAATCTGTGCCTGCTGATCTTCTCTGCATCACAGGGTGCAGCTCTCCTCATTCTCCACCAATGATTACAGCAGCAGTAGGAATAATTAAGGCCAGTTTCTTACTTTCTTATTAAATCTCCCTTGCAACGTCTCATCTCTCACACAACAGTGCAGTGCCTGGTGTGGCTGCTGGCTGAGGACATGGACCTGCTCGCTGCCGGGTCCCGCAGAGCACCCCTTTCATCAGCTCCACCATCAAGATCTGAAATCGCTCTAAAATTGCTCCCAAATCACCCAGAGCATTCACCACAACATGCTTTTCAGTCTTAACACCTCAAAAGCCACATGTGAGAGGCAGCAGAACCCTCAGAGCCCCATCTTCTCCCAAATGCTGTAATACTCATCACAGTCACAGCAACAACAACAACAGTTACAACAACCCTCCATCCTTCACACACCAGATGATGAGGAGTCAGACTCCATTTCCAAACTAAGACATCTCGTGTGCTATTCTCCCTCCCCTCCAGACTAATAGCTGACAATGTATGCCTTCCACATTAATGATAAGGGTTCAAGGGGAAAGAGACTGCTCTCCTGTTTCGCTGACATTACACTCCCCTATGTACCCACCAACATACCCTAAGGCAACAGAACTAGTAATAGGTTCCTCTAACTGCCTCCTGCATCAAATTTGACATCGGGTGCTTTCTTCTCCTTTCCCATCGCTCACCTTATAACTCTGTCATCATCATTGATTTTGACTTAAGGAGAGGAAAAAACCACCACCCAACCCTCTCCCCCTGCTCATACAGCACCAGGGTGGTGAAGCACAGCTGCTGCAGGGACCTGGAGCAGGGAAGAGGCAGCCAAGGGGACTGTTTCTCCCCAGTCTGAGTTGTGGAGGGACTGATGCAGCACACCAGGAGAGTTTGCTGCACCCAACAGAATAGGTCTGCAGCCCCAGGACACCATCACTGCCTGTGGGGATGCTTCCCAGGCTGCAGGGCAGCACTGTTCAAATGCTCAGTGGTTTTTTGCACTGGACTCATCTTTCCATTGAGGCCAGGATTAGTCAATTTTTAGGCAGCACTCCTTTCTCCTCCTTCTGTCTTTCTTCTACAGAAAAGACAGCTAGGGTGATCTCTATCTACCTCTGGACTGTGTCACTCCATGCAATGCAAACCCCTCTATTACCTCCCCAAATCCTCTGCATCTCCACCTGCAGTAGAGGTGATGCCTGGACCCAGCAATCCCTTGGGACTGGCAGTGGAAGGGGTGAGGGGTGGATTCACAGAGGGGTGAAGGACCCTTCCTAGTGGTAATCCCAGGAAAAAAGTGTGTCCCATGGGGCAGCAGACAACAGTTTCAGCTCAGTTCAGTTCTCAGACAATCAAGGCTCTCAGAAAAGAGGGCCAGGCTCCTGTGCCAGCACCAGCTGCTTCCCATCATGAAGCTGCCAGGAGGGACCTCGGTCCAACTGCCAGCGGTCGTCTTTTGGAGCTGCATCCCAAGATCTGCCTTCCAGGGGCTATAACAGTGCTGGAAGGGGAAGGAACCTGTCAAAATCCCCCAGCATGGGGCAATCCTTCTTTCTGCAGCCCTTCCTGGGCGATCCAGGCGAGCAGCCGGCTCCTCTGTCTGGTTTCTTCACAGATACGCAGAAGTGAATCCCCAGAGTGCGCCTGACCCACAGCTGGTGTTTTCTTTGATTTATGTCAGAGCCTATTTACGTCCTCTGCTTAAAACAATCCAGTTCATGTCAGCAGTAAATGAAACTGTGTACCATCCAGCAGCTGTTTGGCTGCTACCTGAAATGAGTTTCACTCCAGTTCTTATCATGGAGAAATGCTTTTAATCATCAAAGCTGCCACAGCCGCCTTGGAGCTGTGATGGTGCAGTGATTGTAACAGGGAAAGGCACATTGCAACCCAGGGCCATGGAAAGAGCCCTGGAATTGCTGATGATTTTCTCTTTCAGGGTGGCAGCCACTTTGGACACAGCGACACTTGTAAATGAGGGGCTTGGGCTGCAGAGACCAGTTTGCTGCAGACCTGGGCACTGCTGAGGTTTAACTGGGGCTGAAGGTGCCAGATGGCCTTTGGAGTTCTTACTGTCTCTCACTGGGGGTCCAGGCAGGCTCCTTACAGCAAAAACACCAGCAGTCACCAAATCACGCTTATTTTAAAGATTCTGCTACTGATATTGTCCATAGAGCCAACAGGGAAAAAAATCCAGATGAAATGGACTCTGAATATGTGCTGCAGCCATTACAGCCTGACAAGTCTCCTAAGGAAGGATTTAACTAACAAGGCTGTTGGCAATGAGCAGGGATGCTGCACGAGACGCGAGGAATATCTGCCCAAAGCTATTCTGAATTCATTAAGGAGGACGGCAAGAGTGGGGCTGCTCCACTCGGGGGCACAGCATGAGGCCACATAACCTGCTCGTCCCACCAAAAACTGATGATCACAGCTTGACTAGAGAGTACCAGGCACTCACAACACGCTGCTTGCAAACAAGCTGCAGACCAAAAGCAATTCGAAGGAATTATTTGGGAAATAATTGTAAATAATGAATGAATGGAGAAAACTGCAAGCTGTTTACAGATAACTCGCCCCGCAGAAAAGAGCTGAATTTGCCGAGTAGATGATTCACTATTGATTATTTCCCCAGCTCTAGCTGTAACCTTATAAAGCATTAATTAAGACAAGTCTTCATAGTTCAGCATATTCTAATCTGTTACAGCTCAGCAGTGCCCTCCTGGAAGGCAAACCTGGAGGTTCACACCCTGCTACTGGCTCCTGCCTGAGTGGTGGGGAGGAGAGGGACCCTGAGCAGAGCCCAGTGCCACTCAAAAACCCAGTGACTGATGCAAATATTTCAGCAGGCTGTGGGTTGGGACTGATGAGCACCTGGGTATGGCAGGGAAAGGCTGGATCTTACCTGGCTGCTGGCTGGATTTCAAATAGGACAGCTGCCTCTTGGGATAAACCCTTTAAAGACAGCCAAGGCAATCTGGCTAACCCCATGGCCGGCTGCCCTCAAATGACCTGTGGCCAAGCCTGCCCCTGTAGCAATACAGAAACACGCCCCAGAGAGGCACTGTGCAAGTGCCCCCTACGCCATCCAGCCCTTCAGGGGGGTCTGCACTGCTCCCCCGACTTCAGCTCAGGCCGCCCAAGCACAGAACTCCCGGGGTTATAATCGAGCAAAAGGAACCTGTGTGCCCTTGCATTTTTACCAAGTGACTACAGCTGCACCCAGCCCTAAATCCACTGGGAAATGGCATGCACATGGAAATGCAAACACACTGGCAGGGACCAGCACCCGTGGGCACGTCCTGCTGACACGAGCACAGCTTCAGCCCGTGCTGACGGCGTGTTATGAACCAGCCTCCAGCTAATGAAACACAGGATTGTGTCTGGGTAATGCACAGACATGAAAATCCAGCAGGGCAATCTAATCCAGCACAGCAAGGCTCCTGATTCAAATCCCAGAGGAATATGGCTCGGGAAGCTGAGGGAAAGGGGCAAGCTGTGGCTCTCCAGCTGTGCTCCCCTAGGTGGACCTGCAGCCTCATCTTCTTGACAGAGCCTCTGAGCCCCCTCCCTGCCCCCTGTCCCTCCAAGGCTGCTGGCCCAGCACTTGGCAGGCAGACACGTCCTTGCTTTCCCCACATCTTGGAGAAAGGAGGATGTGATAACGTGGCACCTAACTGAAGTTAAAATACTCTATCTTTCAACCAGCTGATTAGCTCAGCATTGCCCAAAGCATGTTTGCATCATTTCTGGATGTCTTGGAATAGAGGGAGAGCACGTCAGCATCTGCATTAAGCAAGCCCAGTACATGACTGATTTTTATTCTCATAACTTTGTTTCAGAAAGAAAAGTTCGGGTAGTAAAGTTCTAACCAGCAATGAAATCCACTGTGAACTGCCATAAATTTTCCCCAGAGTTTCCCACAGGAACAGAGCCACCAGACCCTTTCTCACCCCTCAGCAGTATTTGGTGTGGTGCTCGCTTGGCATCACATCATGGCCAAGCCATGACCAGCTCCATGGGCCACACAGCCTTAATTTGTCCTAATTTATGCACAAGGATTAAGAGCAAGATTCCAGTAAAAGCCCATTTCCCCCCCATCAGATGCAATCAGCCACAAGCTGTGTCTCACAGGGCAGAGCTTCGAGGTAAAGTTACACTTGACCACTAACCAAGGAAAGATAGCAGGAGAGGAATTAAATATTCCAACAAAATATAGCATAATCAGCTGAACTTTAGCAGCATGCCTAGATTTTTAATGATTTCAATGTTTCTACAGACTGTTTTGGGCATGTAATGAAAATTATTTCCTATCATCTTTGCATGAAAGCCTTGTGAAGATTGCAAACATTCGAAATAACCATTTGAAGGACACATGGTCCAACATCTGATTTCTCCTAATCCAGGTGTTCAAACTTAACCTTTCAAGGTGACCACAAGGAAACAGTGGGGTGGGCTGAGGGGTCTGCTCTGGTTTTGGCTGAGCCATGACCATGTCAGGCCTGCCAGAGCAGGTTCCAAATGACTGCACAGCTCATCATCAGACACACAAGCAAATATTTCTCATGGACATTGTCCGAAGCAAAATCCCTACCTGCTCTTGACTCCTTCAAGGGCAGTCTTCTGGTTAAGGCTTAGCTGATGGTTTATCCTTTGCTGAAAGACATAAAAAACAAAGAACAAATGCTTGTCAAACAGAAGTTCAGTAAGAAAGGATGAGAGATGCTCCTATATGTGGAGAAAAGACACATTCTGTGCTTAATTTCATGACTCTTTCGTTCATTTCATTCTTTCCTTTCATTCATTGCATGCCATGCACGATTAAAGACTTGCAAAATTCTCCCCACCCAGTTTATTTTATTTTTCCACTCATCAAACTCTTCTCCCTCCATGAGCAAATGTATTGCTAATTAGGACAGAGGAACAGATTAATTTCAAATGAGTAGGTCTCCTTGTTGGTGCTGTTGCTTTCCCTGCCTCTCTCCAACCCAAAAATCAATGCAAATCTTTTGGGGAATTGAAGCACATTTTCATTAACATGGATATAATGCACTCCTGAAAAAAGTTATATCAGAATTAGAAGCTGTGTGAGGAAAGGGGATTGAGATGATGAGAGACACAGAACAGCTTTGGCAAAATGGGAGGTGCTAAAAACACGTGCACGTTATCCAAGCTCTGTTTTCTGGACAGGCCTGGTTTGGCTGGGGAGGGGCAGAGACACTGGAAGCTGGTTTGTGTGTCCTCTTAGCTACAGAGACTTCCAGTGAATGTCCATGTAGTGCAGATGGGCTTAGGAGTGTTTATGGCGGTGTAAAATGACCCTGCATCTCGCTATCTGTCTTTAAAGGAGTTTCAAGGGAACCTGCAGAATAAAACTTACAAAAGCTTAACTGAGCTCACGCTCTGCTTTATTTGCCCCACCTCTAAAACTGAGTACTGCAGCTGGATTTGATGCCATTTTTGAGAGGGACTCTGTAGGAAGAAGTCAGTGTGTACATGTCCCAGGCATGGGACATGTCCAGGAAAACCACTCCTGCTTCTGGCTGAGGACCCTTGTCACCACCATCCCCTCAACAGGCTGAGGAACATGCCAGTGGTCAGTACAACCAACCCTACCACCAAGGGGAGATGTCTAGACCATAACCCCTCCATGAAACAAATACTTTGGCGTGGGATAGAGCTTTTTGCACCAGATGGACCCCCTGGTCTCTTGGTAAATCCGGTTCTTAGGCTTTGCCACAAAGAGGCTTAAAATTAATTAGCAGACTTCTTTTTTTTTTTTTTTTTTTTTTTTTAAGAGTTCTGAGTACAAGAAGTGTGTAAGAAAGGGCATTCATTAGGAGCTTTTCAGTGCTTACAGACCAAAAGGAGGATTTGTAAGAGAGTTCCTTTTGTAACTGGCAATTCCAAACAGTTAAAGGCCTGGAGATGAAAACATTCCCTACTTTTCCAGTAAGACAGTCAAGAAGGGGAAGCTTTTCTCATTTTCTAAAAGTGACCACTTTTACCAAAAGCGTCTCTCCCCTTTCCAGAGAGCTGACACCCAGCAGCACCAGGGAGGTGTGACACGAGCTGATGTAAGGTGTGCCATGGAGGAGGAGCTTCCAAGGAGCAAATCACTACAACCTTCAGCTCCTGAGAGCTGAAACATCTGCTGCTGAGCCTGGACAAGTCCTGAGATTGTTCTGCAACAGCATCCACCATAACTGCTTTAAAAACACAGGTAGATGGCAAGAAATCTGCCTAGTTAAGAAAACCACTCAAAAATATTATTCAAATGCCTGCTCCCATCCTGATTCATTCCTTGATCTTGACAGAGATGTTTTCAAGAGAGTAAGGGTTGGTGAGGCTTTGGTCAGAGTGGATTTTAAACAGGGACCTGCAGTTACCTCCCCCTCACAGCATCATTTCCAGGAACTGTATTTTTTCCACCCAAAAATAATCCCACACAAGGTGTATGCAGGTCCCTGAAACCCTGCCAGCACTGCTCACCTTCCAGAGCATTTGCCCTCACCCCAACCTCATCAGGAGTCAACCGGAACCACAAACAACCCATGACATTAATTCACATTAATTTTGTAATTGATGTCTCACAATTCACATCTATTTGCTAATAACTTTGAAACAAAGCAGACAAAGCACTTAGGAGGACACAGCCACAAATTAAGGTTGTTCATCCACTTCACAGGGTAAGAGAAGACCTGCCAGTGCTGGAAGTGAAGCACCACAATACCACTTAAAGTTATTTTATTGTCTCAGCCCTGTGCTACCTCCCAGGTGTTTATAGTGCCCATCAGCACGTGGAAAAGGAGGAGATGCATTAAAAACCACGAACAAGCAATCCTGAGTGATGCATGGTGGCCCTCCTTGGTCTCCCTCATTGTAAGAGTTTCCACAAGAAGGCTGGTGCTGCCAGGCTGCCGCGCTGCAGCGACAGCAGCGTTTCTCCAGGAATGAAAATACAACTTTGTGCTACATTAGCAGTATTGTCCCTGGCTTCCTTGGTCTTTAATAACTTCAACAAGTATTCATTGATTTACAAGCCCCTGGAGATCAAACCCACACTAAATTAAAGAAGCTTTTCTTTGTCCTAAACCCAGCCTGCATGTACGTGGCAATAAGCAAAACCCCTGATTTTGCTGGAAAACATTCTAAACTCAGTCTTGCTTTTATTGTGTGCTTTTCCACTCTGCTTTACTACTTGATATTTCTGGGGAAATTTCCTTTGGAAAGAGGCTCTTGTCAGTGTTTTGCTGATGGTGTTTCGGATCAGCTCTGAGCAGCGTTGAGCGGCATCGTGTTTAAAGCTCTGTCAGTCTGCCCACTCAGCCATGCTCTCTCCTGTCTAGCTGCTCATGCAGTACCAAAAATGAGAAATTTAAGGAGAGTTAGACTAGTTTAGAATTTGAAATGTGATTTTGAGGACTCAAAGGGCTTGAAAGTACAGGAAAACCTAAGCCAAAAAAGGACATAATTTGTAAAAGAAGAAATCATCTGAGGTTGGTAAAGTGGTTTGAAAACCTCCTCTTGCTATCCCAGGTTAGGTCTGAGATGACAGAAAAATTTAAATCTTATCCTTTAAAACATTAGAAAGGGAAACCAGGTCTTTACAGGACTTGAGACTGCACTGAGATTTGTAAAGAGATGTTCACATGGAAAACTAGGCTCCCAGGACAGAAATCATTCCCCATTCCTACTGCCAGGCCCCTTGGAAAAATGTTGGGGAATGCCTATAGCAACCTGCATAATCAATATTACTCCACTGACCCAGCTCTTACTTTCAATTTTCTATTCTGTCCTAATAAAGGTGGATTTCCTGTACAATAATCTGAGGACAGCAGAGGTGAGGGTATTTGCTGTAAGGAAAGCATAAAGGAGATAATATTACCAGGCTAGGCTACATTCAACTCTTAACTGTTCAAGTATTAAATCCATTTTTCACCATCAAGAGTGTTATCCAACAGCATGAGAAATACAGGAAGGAGAAAATATTCTCCAGTGAAGGAATTGATGGCCAAAGCCTTAAAGTTTGGTAAAATGCTTTTCCACTTCACGTCCTCCAAGCTGTCAGCACTAGGATGGAAAACCACAAAGCAGTAATTGCAAAGGACACTTCTTCTTTCTTACACTGTCTCTGTCTGTAAGGCAAGAGGATGGCAAGTTAATTAATTATCTCCAGCATCAGTTTACTTGAAGATCTTTTTTTCCAGCAGCGCATCAAAGGAGACTGATAGAAGCCTTGATTAGAGGGATAATGAAGGAAATCTCTAATAGATTATATCATTTCTTGCCCGTCTGCAGCCATTCTCAAACTGGCTGCTTCACAGGGCTGGGATTCTCGTCTGGAAAATATCACAAGCATGTAAATCCACCTCCGATGCAAAATTTATGGAAAAATTCAAGTAATTGCATGTTTACCATATTCCTGTCAAAGGTCTGGAAAAAAGATATCGGAACATCTGATTTGCTACAGAGCAGAGATTTTCCATGTGTCCTGTTAGGGTCTCTGACTCCGTGGGGATAAATCTGTATTCTGAAGTCACATCAGACACGGATAGAGAAAATTTATTAGATAATACAGAGCAGGAGGAGAGCAGAGATGCAGGAGGAAAGAATACGCTGATGTGTGGGTAAAACAGACAGTTTGATGTCCACCTTGTTATCTGCCCTCAGAAGCCTCGTACTAACAATGGCCATTAGCAGGGGTCATTGGTGAGGTGATTTATCTGAGTTTTCTTCTCTTTCTGATCTTGCCTGCTTTCACCTACAACACAACATCTCACCCAGTCCTTGCTTCAGACCAACAGGAGACTTGGTGCAAAGTGGGTTCCCACTGCAGAGGAGGAAACTTTGGTACTGCTGATTCCCAGCTCTCCATGCCTGTCACACCAGTGCCTCACAGTTTGCCTCTGCATTTGAATCCCCTTGGGGATGTCAGTGCCATTTCCCTCTTACCCAGCCTGTGCACACACTGCCAAATCTAATAGCAAGGAGAAATGAAGTGTCAGGTTCTGATGCACCGCCACATTGTGCTGATTTCTATCTCAACACAGATAAACCCCAAGCCATTCCCAAGAAGTCCCAGTGGCACATTTAAGCAATCTATTTCTTTTGAGATGAGACTGAAGATTCTCCCTGGTTGCTGTTTGATGCTTAATGAACTATTGGTGGCACTAGTTGCACTGACCTTTGGATGCTCAGGCACCAACATCTCCAGTGAGAGTTTGGACAAACCACTGTGCTAACGAAGGGATTATGAGTTTCAGTAAAGAACCACAGAGGAAGACCATCATCACCATGTCACCCATCACACCCATCCTGCTCCCTCACGTGTATCTCCCAGCTCTTGTCCTGGCCAACAGGTGTCACTGAGAGATGCTCCAGCCCTCGCCCTGGGTCTCTCCTGTCTCCCACAGCCATCAAGGGCAAAAGTAAATGGTGCCATGCAAGTGAGCAGAAGTAACGGCAGAGAGGGAGCAGAAAGTGTTTTATGGGGTTAAACATCCCAGTCTGAAGTAAAGCAATTTCTTTCGGTCTCCTGCCATTTCCTTGTGGGGGCTTATCATCTCCAGCTGGGACAATATAAAGGCCCATTTAATCGAGATCCATTTAACACTGAATCACGCTAACAAGATTACTTAGCCAGGGCTAATTCTGCATTTGCTGAAGTGCAGTATCCAGGGTGAGTAATCTCTGTGTGCTGGTGGCAGGTTCAGAGACAGGTTAGCCACTGGCTTAGCATCACAGACAAAACATGGAAAGTACATGGGGGACCATGACAATGAAATTGCAGCCTGTTTAGCCCATTGGGCTCTTTCCCTTCCCCTACTCAGTGTTATTTGTGATCAGTGCAGCAAGGGTTTCCTCATTACCCCATAGGGTCCTAAAAGGGGAATTATTTTCTTTGTCCTCACAAGCAGCTGAGCAGGCAATACAGCAAAATCCTCTTCAGTCATTATCTGTTAAGTGCATGGCATCCTTTTGTGAGTTAAATGACACAGTATTTCTTGCATGGGGCTGAATTCAAAAGGTTTTGCCTTCCATCAGGAGATAACTCAAGATTTGAGTGCTAATTGAATACATTTATATGCACACAAGTGATAGACATTCATACAATTTCTTAAAGTAGATTCTCACCATTCAGTCATTTAAAAATATAGCACTAAGGGCTCTATTATTTATGATTATTAAATCACAAATCTGAGTAGCAAAATACTTCACTCAGGGAAAGTGTGAAGAGGCTGTTTCAGAGGAAAAAAGTCTCCTTTCCAGAACTTACAGAACATCATCGCAGGAGGATGCTGATAACTAATACTGTTTTACAGCTAAGGCTCTCCAAGTGACTTACTCAGGCAAATGGATTAATCCTAATCACCCCTTCAAATGCTCCCGAGTCTCCCAAGGAGTCAGAGCTAAGGTTGACGTGTTCTGGTGAACTACTCACTTTTTTGTGCAGATTGACTCATTCTGCCGTCAGTGGAGGGTCTGGGACATCCCCACAGTCATTCCCCCCCTTGCTTTGAGAAGATGAGTCTTGTTGTCACTTCTGGGGGGATTCATCTCACCTGGTGTCAGAGGTCCACAAGGAAAGTGTCTACACTTGAGTTAGTCCCTTAAATGCGTAAGTGGAGAGAAATTGCAGTGATTTGTCTGACCTATTTTAGGCAACCACCTCAAGATGAGAGCAATTGCCTGCTGGAGGTGCCCATTTCTCTCCACTGACGGTAAATGAGGTCTGAGTGCTCAGTGAGACCTGGGTGCCATCAGGTGAGATGGATCCTATCCACAGTAATTGCAGCCTTTCAAAAAGAGAGTCACTGTTTCCTTTTTTTTTTTTTTTTCCCCCTTTTTCTCCTTAGGGAATTTATTTTAACCATGTGAGTTTTCATTTCTGTCTAGTGCCTTTTGGTCTTTCTCCCCCCTTTGGCAGGCAGTCCTCAAGCTATGGCAACTAGGCTGCTAAAGGGAAGAGATGGTAGTGGGAGAGCCCTGTGCCTTTCCATCCACAGAACAGAGCAGGGCTCATGGCTTTATTTTGCAACCCAGCCCAGAGCATCCTTTGGTACTCCAAGGGCTCAGAGATCCAGCTCAGGAGCAAGTCAAACCCATCTCCATAGGCTGAGTGCAAGCTCTTCTGGAGTGGGCACTAGTGTGAAGGACACAAGTTATGGTGGGTCAGAAGAACAAGACCAGAGATGATAAGAAGACCTCCAAAAGTCCCTTCCAACTCCATGACACAAGACCAGTTGTTTCAGGATTCTGTGAAAAGGGAAAAGCTCTCCAGGGCAACATCTTTACACCAGATATGGAGATCCCCATGCTCAGGGTGCTGGTAGGGTCAACTAGGATCTTTGCTTCTGGAAACACCCAGCCCCTCAGCACTGCTGGGCAGGCACCTCCAGGAAGTTTTAGGATATTAAAAAAAAAGTCATCTGTGCAGCTGGGGGCCTTTAGGGTACAGCAGGACCTTGGCAAAACCTTCAGTATAATAATTTATACTCATATTTCTAAGCTCCCTTGAATCCAGCCCACATCCCACTCTCTAAAACAGACTTTGACACTCAGAAAACTAAACACCCCTTGGGCAGGGGCTCTCAGCCCCCAGTAAGCACAAGCACGGGGATGTGTGATGCTGCTTCATGTGCCTGACACAGACCAGTTCCAGGAGGAGATGAAATGCTGACATCAGAGCTGGAACCAAGCCCTGCGAGATTCCGGCCAAGTGCTGAGGTCACTGGTGAAACTGGGATTTCTGCTGAGATTTTTGACTCTGTTTTTTATTGCAGTTCAGAGCTCAGACCAGACATGTGCACCCCTTCCTTCCTCCCTCCCACTAAACACAGGTACTAAACCCTGCCCAAGGTATCTACACACCAGAAAGGCTGTTCGCTGATCAGCTCCACGCACGGGAATTCACATATTTGACATCCACCACCTCAGTGCCTGGAAAATTACCAACAGATTTTAAAGTTTTGCTGGAAAAACAGGCAGGTGTGAGGAGAAACACGACTGTCTAAGGCTTGTTTCCTTAAGAAACAAAGTTCTCAGTCAAAACACTCGGAAAACTTTCCAGCCGCCCTCATGACTTCATCGCCGACATCTGAAAGCACCAAAATCTGAAAAAGGGGAATTAAAATCTGCCTCAGAACTATGTTCAAGTCATACTGGAGATTCAAGGGACTCCCTCTAGCAAGTGCTCAGGGTGTCTCCAGCTATACAAAACCAGAATACACCGTACTCATATTCCTTCTAAGAGCAGTCAACTAGCCAAGGGGTTGGATTGCACACAGACAGCCCTGTGACTTGGACACTGCGAAAGGAGCTGAGAATCCAGGATTTAATTTCCAAGAAAAAATTTCCAAGCACTCTCCAGTTTTAATGTTGCCTAAAACAAATTTACATGTATATCTCTGGTAAAGGCACGGACTTGCACCGGGCAAATTTAAGCCCAAAGCTCCCTTTCCTCATCTGCCTTTTCTGAACCTCTGAAAAACAACCTGCTGCCTGCAGGTTGCTCCATTCCTTGTCATCTTGTTTTGATATCATCTCTTAATTGCTGGGGCACCAGGGTTTGAAAGAAAGGAAGTCCTGCCTGCACGTGTGCTGAGAGGTTTCCACACTGTGATAACCATCTCTCCACGTCTCCCTGCTGGCTGGGCAGCAGTGCCTGACCACATTTATGGCAACCACAGAGGCAAAGCGACTCACTCCCAGCCACAGGACCAACCAGACTCCCTGGGAATCATTATTAACTTGGCTTTAATTACAAACTAATTTCCTCCTGCATAGCCAGCAATTTCAAGCTCTGCGGAAAGTACAAGGAAACAACAACGTGCCACTGGCCAGCAAAAGAAGCATAAACAAACAGGCAAAATCCAGAGCTTCTATGGAGAGGGGTGTATTTAAATACTCCAAATGCAACTATCTGAGAAATTTTCCTCCATCTAAGCAGGTAGTTGTTTGGTTTGGGTTTTTTTTACTTTCCAACTAGATATTTAATTTTTAAGGCCATCCAATTTTACTCACTTATAGGGAATACCTCGTGTTCTTTGTAATAGGAACTGCCTGTGCCTAAAATATGCACGGGCCACCACCCCTCTGTAATAAGCTGCTGCTGTAGGTTGCTCTTCAACTCCAGCACTGCTGAAACTGTACTTAGCAGCTGACAGACAGCAACTGAGAGCTGGAGGAGCATGAAGGCTTGTTAGCAGCAAGGTTTTCCCAGCTGAGGCTCAGACACGCACTGATTGGCAATTCAGATCATGGAGTTCGTCCCGGTGGAGCCTCCATATGTTTCTTCCCCTGGAGGAACGATGAATGTCAATTCACCCCTTGGGGTGTGTCAGGCGAAAACCCTCCCGAGGGTGAAACGAGAGCTGACAGCAACCAGCCACAGGTGCCCAGCCCAACTTTCATGCACTTTCATGGCCAGTTTTGCAGAGAGTCAAGCAAAAACGAAGCTGGTTTTGGTGCATCTCCATGCCCAGCACCGGGGTGTACGTTCCGCTCTCAGAGTGAGCTACATGGAAACATAAATAAAGGAATCACAAACACTCGCATACCATAAACCAGGAAAAACTAATGTTTGTGCTGGCGACTCATCAGCACGCCTGGGATTTCCCCAGAGTTCGTGGCAATACCCTGGATGTGCAGTCTGTGACAGTCCCGGTGAACTGACAGCTCCATCCCACTCTATTCCGTCCATCCAAAGCCACCAGGATATATTTTGCTCCCTTACGTCCACTTCTCATATCAACCACTTTCCCAGAGTGTTCTGCCGGTGGCTCTTGATGGGCTTTCCAGAACTTAATTAAGCTTCAAGACATCTCAGTGAAGTTGACTAATGTAATTAAGCGAATCTTGCAGATGGGTAAGCTGAGGAGAGGTGAGATCAAACAGCAGTATGATGGAGGAACTGTTACCCAGTGGCAAAATGGGTCACAGGGCCCAGAGAGCCCAACCCTGACTCCTTACAAAAATCACTGCCTTTCCTTTCTGATACCTGTAGTTGATTATGCCATGATTTTCTCCTGGAAAAAAGAGCTTTTCCCAGGAAGCTCAGTATATTCCCTGTGCCTAAAGAGCTCTCGCAAAGGACTTTTTTCTCTCATGCCCGGATCCAAAAGAGGTTACGTCGCAATGTCCTAAGCGTTGTGGCCACTCAGCACGTAGGAGGCTCAGCCCTTAGAGGCAGAGGTTCCAACATCATCTCCCACCCCACAATGTGGAGAAGCACTCGAGAAGAAATTCCTCCTGTAACAGTTGTCAATTAGGTTTTGACGTGCAGGGCTGCTGCTTGGCTCTGCCCTTGCGCTCCTCACACAGGCACTGGGACTGTCAGGGAGCACCCAGAGGCCACAGATTCCGGCAGTTCACACCACTGACTTCTCTTCCCACCCAGGCTCTGGTGACAGCATCACCTGACACCGTTCCTGAGTCTGCCAGAGGGGACAAAAACCACACAGCTGTGGGAAAATTCATGTGACATCAGTCCCCTTTAAAACTGTTGTTTCCCAGTGCTGGGACTCTATGGAATAAGAAGTGATGGCAGCTCTTGGGACCTAAGCCACGCTGATTTTTTTTCTGCTTTGCCTCATCTGTTTCTTTATACTTCTCCATGTCCCAAGTGACTCTGACACAGGAATCCCTGCTTTTCATTTTTCTGCTGTACAAGATGTCAGCAGATAACAATCCATGCTTCACTGCTGCCATTCCATAATTGAAAGAGCCAGCAATACATCAGGCTCAGAGTCTGCAAACCTCATCAATAAGTACTCTATTACTTGGGCATAATTTTCCCCCACCCCCTGGACGACACTTAACAGGCAGTAGGGTGATATCGCTGAAACCACACTTCGCTGCAAGCTGTTCAAGGCAATGTCTGCTAAACTATAGCCTATTGTCACAAATTAGTTTCTCAGACAACCGGTGTCTAGCGAAAAATATACTTAATATGCAAAGCTGTCTGTTTAGATCTATCTGTTTTGCAGTGAAGGTACCTCGGGGAAAAGAGAACTGTAGCCCAAAAAAAATGGCACAGGTTTCTTTCCAAGTCGACGTGAGTAGATCTACACCTTTCCCTAGAAACAAATTTTTCCCGTGTCACCAAGAGGGTGTTTTTTTTTTTTCTTTTTGCCTGACTTATCCCACATTTTCAGTGTGTAAGAGAGACCTTCACAGTTTCTGCAGCCTTACAGATTGTGTGAGGGCAGTGTGAAACTTGTTTGGCCTCTCTTTTTAGATTTAATTCTCTGAGCTTTTCCGTAGCACGTTGAGAATCAGCTTCCTGGTCCATTTCAACAAAATCCTATCAAGTCCCAAGAGTTTCCCCTTTAAATAAATATCAGGGGCTTGAGTTTTAATTACTTTCAGCAGAATCCCCTTATCAGCAGTAGCTTTGACAGGCACAGGCTATACGTTATCTGGAAACACAACTGAGATCTCTAACTCCTTCCATGTCTTTAGCCCTTGAAGATTGTCTCATACCTATTACACATCATGCCCAGAAGCACTGCCAGAGTGCAGGCTCTGATACCTGGATAGGCAGCTCTTTGCCTCCATAGCTTCTTATCCCAGAGGATCCTTACACCCTTCCCTTGTCGCTGGCACAGATAAATTTCTGCTGCTGAAGTTGTGCTGGCTATCTCTCTGCACACCAGCCACCTCCCAAATCTGAACATCATTTTCATTCCATTTTGGTCCATTAGCTTTGGGGCTCTGCAAACTTCCCTCAGGCTGGTATCTAGGGCAGGAATTCACCTGTGCAGGTGGTGAACTCCCTGCACCAAAGGTCTGTGGAAGGCAGAAGTAGAGCATCTGGGGAAGCAGAGTCTTTTTGAGGTTCAGTGCACCCATGACTCTTCCTTGTTTCCAAAAGTAATTGCAAGAACTGGTTTAAATTATTAAAAAGAAGAGCTAGTTGTTGTTTAAACTTTGTATAAAGGTAATTTTGAGTTCTGGATGGAAGTTCAGGTCCTTTAATACATTTTCTCAACTGGATCAACCACCCAGCAGTCTAGGAACAGCTTCATAAAACCCTGAGGGAGTATCTTTCACCCCAATTGCTCCAAAGTCTGCTGCACCGCAAGCATAACGACTTACTGAAGGACCTTCATTACAGATTTATTGAAATGCCTTCTCATTTTTATCCTTGAAACACCCAGTGAGAATAATTGCACTGCCCAGTGAGAACAATGTTTGGCTCTTCCACCTCCCACACTGTTCCCTCCATCCCTCACTTGCACAGCTGTTGTCTTGTCTGACTTTTCAGCCTCCAGAAATCGCTGGAGATAAGAGCTGTATCCTAAAGCACCTATAGGTGTGATCAGCTGTTTTCAAAGGGCTGCATTCCTGACCAGGACAATGCCTAAACTCTGACTGCAGCTCACACTTGCTGCTTTTATGCATGGCAGAGCTGTACCTGCCCCAGAGGGCACCCACCTACTGCCTTTTTACCATATTAATAGTCCTGCTCTCCTTCAATTCACCTTCCTGCCAGAAATGAGGCAGCCAAACTTCACTGCACCGAGAACAAAAGCAGGCAGCTGACCAGCCTCAAAGCAAAAGTAGACATAAACCCCCATTAAACCTCATGGTTCAACACATAAACAGAGCAAAGGGAGGACCTCCCAGAGTCCTGTGCATGAATCCAATACCCATCCATAACTACCCCCAAGGATAGTTTCTAAAGAGGGGAGAGCAATAAACAGCACTTCCCCTCTTCATTACACAACTCCAGCAATAACTATGATGAATGGCAACGAACAACTGGGCTTCATTGCTGGATTTCCAGGCTGTGGTGTCCAACAATAGGAGCATAATAAAGACAGATGGCAGTGGATTAACTCTTCTTGCAATGCGGCCAGTGCTGGTTGTTCAACCGTGCTCATCCCCAACTCCGGTGCCGGCACAGCCTCACAACAGCCCCATCCCTGTCCAGCAGGGAAATATTCCTTGTTTTTGTGTGGTGTTAGGCACGATGGGGATCAGGAATGGTGCAAAGCAGAGGGTTTGCTCAGACCAGAGAGCGGAGCTGAGCAACAATTTGCCAGTTCTGGTGCTATGCTTTGCTTTTAAGCACAACCGCTAAATAGGCAGGAAACTCCAAAAAAATCCGAGTGGATTCTCCGTAGAATATTTCTGCTATTTTTCAACCAATAGCATTAATTCCTTGACTTATTTTTAATTTGTAAATCTCAAAAAAAAAAAACCAACCAAAACAAAAAAAAACCCAAACCCAAACAAATAAAAACCACCAAAACCACACCATGAAATTGTTGCTGCTTTGATGCAAAAGAGACTGGTTTTCAAAAGTTGCTATATTTTCCCCTGCAGTTTCGCCCTTTTAGAACCATAGAATTGTTTGGCTTGGAGATCTTGAAGATCATAGAGTCCAACCATTAATTAACATAAATAAGAGGTTAAATAAATATATAATGAAATATGCATTTTATATATTGATTATATATTATAATAGATATATTTTCAATATGTACTTAATTATAATAATATAAGAGATAATAGTAAAATAACATATTTTGCATTTTTTTTGGTATGCTGACTACAGTCTAAATAGGGGTGCACTGGATGTAATTTTAAGATTCCCAGGAAATTTTGAGTCAGTTCAAACAAGACAGAAGAAACAAGGTCTAGGAGGCCTGAGGAAGGAGAGCTGCGTTGTGCCCACAGCTCTATCAGCGCTTTGCTGTGTGCAAATGTATGAAATTCGCTCTAATATTCAACATTAAAACAGGCACATGCACTGCCAAAATTAGCAGGGGAGGGGTCTCACCACAGCTAATTAATTGAGTTTGCAAAGCGTTTGGAGACCCTCAGATGGAAGGTGCTAAACAAAGTGAAAATTATCATTATTTCTGCTTAAGTGAAACCGCCAAGCAACGTTCCTTCAATCCTTCGCTGCAAATCCAGGTCCTTCTGCTGTTTGTAAGTCCACTGTAACCCAGCTTAATTCCTGCAGATGTATTTGTTATTCAGGAGCATTCACTGGCTTGAATAATTTTCAGATGGAGTTTTTTGGGAAACATGTTTGATTTGCCTATTCATGATCTGTTACTCGGGATGTGTGATGGGCTACACAAAGCAGCATGTTGCTGTTTCCACTCGCTGCCTGAATGGCAGAAAGTTTATTAGAAGGGAGAATAATGAATAACCAATAATGAGTACTCTTGCTTTCATGTGAAAAAAGATGAGCCTGTGAAAAGCAGTGTCACCCCCCCCTTCTTGCCAACAGATCCTCATTGACAATAATGTTTTCCAACAGAGAAAAGCAAGCAGACTCTTGATTCAGCCAAATATCTGGTCATTCACACTCTAGTTTTACTGTCTTATCAGAATCACCTGCACCTCTGCCTGAAACTGGGAGGTGGCTGCTCTGGGGTCGATCTGTTGCTTTCACAAAGACAAGACAATAAAAAAATGAACATGCTTGTTTTTACAGTGTGTGTTAATGAGTCACACAGCACTTTGGGTTTTGTGATCTCTCCTGGGCACCAGCAATTTCACCCTATGGTCCAAGGATAACTCCTGCTCCATGGGGGCTTCTCCAGAGTATCTCATCTTGTCAAATCATTTTGGTCTACGGGACTTTTGCAAGCCCATACGTGTCGCATCTCTGCTCTGGTACAAACCTCAAATGCCTGACAGTGAGTCATGCCAAAGTCTGATTGCACCAACCACCCCAAACCCACATCCCCCTGCAGCTCCCCTTCCTGCTGGAAGATGGAAAGCTCAAATTTACACAGACCCACTTCCCCGTTTCACTTTTTGCTGACCGTGTGACTCCCGGTTGCATGTAATTATTTTGGTATGCTGGTGTTAATGATGTGTCCAGTTCACTTAGCCTGTTCATCAGTATTGCTGGTCATTTGCTGTTTCTTTGTTTCTTGCCTCCCAAAAGGTCACTACATCATCAGCAAAACCAAGCACAATTCATCCATTATTTATCAAGCCAGGTTTGCTGCTCACCTGTCCCTGATTTCAAGGCCATGCTCTATCCTACATCTCAAACCCCACGCTCACCTTCCAGCCCACGCTTGTGCCATGGAGCACCTACTGGCATAAATCATCTATTAAACAGAAACTGAGAATTGTAAAAGCAAAGCTTGTTGTGGTGCAGACAGGGATTTGGTATCAATTTAAACATTCTGCCTTTCTCAACCTCAGTCCCCCGGTCTCACTCTTGCTTTGCCTCCTATTGACTGAAAAACGATTTATAAGTAAATCTATGCAATAAAGGACCTGCCTTTTGCTATTTGGTCTGAGTTGTGGTTTGCTTTAACCCTCCATCAGTGAGGGCTGCCTACATCTGTTACTTCCCCAGCCTAACCAGTTGCTGAGTGCTCCCCACGGCTTCCTGCAAGCAGCCCAACTATGTTACTGACATATTCCTCTGGAGCAATATCATGGAATTGTGTCCCTGAGGGAAACTTAGAGATACTGTGAGATGCCCTGTGAAAAATCAGGGATGCTCACCACAACTCTGCCCCAGCACCTTCCCAAAGTGAGTGCCCCCTGTGCCAGTGCTGCCCCTGCAGCCTCACAGGCTCCCAGAGAGGTTGGGGTACAGCCAGTGCATGATGTTATCAAAGCTTCATCTGCCTCCGGGGAGTCTTTTAAATCTCAGTCTCTGAGAAGAGCAATAACCTTCAAAAAAAAAAAAAACCCACACGGGACTTATTACAAAAGGGAAATCCTAACCTACAAATAAAGGCAATAAAGAGGCAGACCTCTGCATCCCATTGTATCTAAAGGCCTCAGAACGAGGGGAGATGTCCTGATTAGCTGCCAAGGGGTAAAGGCGATGTCAGCCTTCCCCGTGGCGGAGGACGACGGTGGCTGTGCTGGGGAAGAGCCACTGAGCACCGCTGAGGTCACCCCAGGGCAGCTCAACTCTCCTCTAACCTGCCCCTGGGGTTTGGCTGATGGCATTTATCATATCTATTGCTCAGACTGAAAAGCCAAGCCAGGAGAAGGAACTGTGCTCCGGCAGGAGGGAAGCCGGGAGGAGAGCAATGCCATAGCCACTCTCTGCTCCCCCCTATTTGTCCTGGTTATCAGACTGGAAAAGATCACCAATTACCCTCTTCCCAACCACCACCGCTCCTGCCAACAAAAGATGAAAAGCACATTTATTTCTCTTAAGTGAGATCTTTTTGTGACACATAAGGACCCTTGTATACATGACAATTACTTGTAAAAAATGTCTCTCTGTCTACAGCACATCTGTAAATGGATTTAAGCCCATATAAAGGATGTAAAAATGGCAATAACCGCCCCAGTGCAGCTCCCTGGAAGCTCTCAATGGTGTTTTTTTCACATATATAAAAGCCAACACAGAACAAAAAGGCCTGTCAGCAAAGACAGGTGGGCTCGCCTTTCCACACCTAACTAGGGAAGCTTAATTTTATTTATTTTTATTGACAATTTCAACAACTATTTCTCAATCATAAAAGTAAAAAGCACAGGCTCAGCTAGTCAGCCCATCATTTCTATTTAGCCTTATATTTGTGCGAGGAACTCTTTGGAGATGCAATATCTTGTTTGCAGAGACACCCTAGTGGCAACACGACATTACTCAAACCACCAAATGAGGCTTGTGCAGACATCGGAGCCTTCTCCTCCGGCACCTCCAGCAGTTTATGGATCTCACCCTGCAACTTGGGGCTCCTCTGCTGCCCCCCATCTCCCCAGCCTCCCCCCACTTTTACCACCAGCTCCTGGCTTTGACATTCAGGGAGGATGAGCAGAGCCTCATTTAAAAGCAAATGCTGTCATTGCCTAGCGGGTAATTATTGACCATTGCATCTTATTATTATTTTTACTATAAATATTTTTTTACAGATGCCCCCCGGGGTTCTGCCTTGCTGGCCCATCACAAACAACACCACGAGGCGATTTATCTGCGCCTGAATTACAGATATGACACAACATCCTTCCCTGGCCCAGGGGTTTCTAAGGGCCAGGTTTGCACTAGTAATGTAGTAAGGAGTCAAAAGGATGCATGGAGGAATGAGAGGAACCCCCCTGGGATTTGCCAGCCGAGCGATCTGGCTCCCAGATCCCAGTGGAGCCCTTGGGAGGAGCTGGATACCCAATGTACCAATCTATTGGATGACTTTGGCTTTGGGCACCATGGTCTTGTTGCAAGCCCAGTGATGTGCTTGGTCCCTCGGTCTCTCTGCAAGGCCAGTGACACGTGTGGGGCGCAGCACTGACACCACTGCACATGGTCAAGGGCAAAAGGGTCCCTTCTTAATCTACCCACAAAGAGCAAAGCAGAGGGGCTCCCTGTCCCGGGCCAAGCAGATCAAATCCTTTGACTCAGAGTGTCAGGTGTGGCCAGCTAGCAATTAGAATTTAGAAACTGGGACATGCAGGCTCGCAGGGATACATTGCTTTTGGGCAAGGCTTGTATTAACTTCCCAGAGCGAGCCCCTCTGGCCCCAGCGGATAATGAAATCCGTGTTATGCTACCTTGGCATCTGTGCTTTCACATGGAAGCGAGACAGACTCGGCTCCTATTTGCACTCTTACCCCAACAACAGCACAGGGTGTCAGGTGTCTGCGAGCCAAAGGCTTCCCTCTCTGTGGCACGATATTAAAAGCATATGCAATGAGACTGCACCTTCTGTTCACACTCTGTCAGTAATCCTGCACAGGCAGGTTCGCTGTTAACCTTCCTAATGGAAAGTCTGTTCAATGGCTTGCTGGTTTTGCCTCAGTTCAGTATTATCTGCAAAGATGCAGACTGTTGATTTGTGGGCATCTTCTAAAGTGAGAGCTGCAGAGGCTCAAAAGGAATGATGCAGCCTGGAGCTGCAGAAGGAAGGTGATTTTTTTGCCCAAACACAGGCCAAGTCAGTCACACATAATTCCTACAGAAGAAATAACTCCCTTTAGCTGGTTTGGGGAGAGGTGGGAAAAAAGGACTTGTCTCAGCGTAATTACAAATTTACTTCTTTCTCTTTCCTCTTTTGCCATCCCTGCCCCTCACCCCCTGATAAAATGAGGGTAAAAAGCCCTGCAAATGGCAATATCCAATATTCATTAGTGGCTTGTGAGAGAGACAGAGAGACACAACTCATTACTGGGTTCTTCACCTTTACCCTTGACAATGGTTATTTACATAATAACCTGACCCTTAGGTTACTCTTCATTAACAAACACATGTGCAAACATAGAAGCAGCTGGCTACAACTCATAAATATATATTGTTAACCTTGGCTTAGAAGACTTACTTTCACTTACTAAAGAAAAAAAAAAGAGAAAAGGAGACACTCTTTTGCATAGCTATTATGTTATAACCCCAGTAAATGGTACAATGAGCCAGAGGCTTAGCACAGAGCTGGTGTGCTTGAGCTTGCAGGACACGGCACCATGGCTAGGGTAGCTCTCCACACCTGCTCTCTGGTGGATTTGCAAACCAACCTGTGTGTTTTTCCTGTCTGGAGCATCTTCCTCTGCCCTGTGGGGAATGTCCCAGTTGGGGGATAAAGCAGAGACCAGTGCTACTGGGAGGGGAGTCATAGAATCACACAATCAACTGGGCTGGAAAAGACCTCTGAGATCATCAAGTCCAACCCTTGATCCAACCCTGCTGTGTTTACCAGACCATGGTACTGATGCCACATCCAGTCTCTCTTTAAAAACCTCCAGGGATGGAGAATCCACCCCTTCCCTGGACAGCCCGTTCCAATGTCTGATCACTCTCTCCATTAAAAATTTCTTCCTAATATCCAACCTAAACTTCCCCTGGCACAGCTGAAGACTAAGCCCTCTTGTCCTGCTGCTGGTTGCCTGGGAGAAGAGACTGACCCCCACCTGGCTACAACCTCCTCTCAGGGAGTTGTAGAGAGGGATGAGGTCTCCCCTGAGCCTCCTCTTCTCCAGGCTGAACAACCCCAGCTCCCTCAGAGTCAATTTGACTCTTCTATTCCCCAAATAATCTGATGATACCACCAGAGCTAGACCATGGTGGGATAACATGCAAAGCTGGGATGAAGTAGGGCAGGACCTCTCCAGAGAGAGGTAAGTTTTCCAGCTGGGATGAACAGTGCCATTTAACCCTCTGAGCAAGAATTTCCAACTCCACATGGAAACATTCCTGTGCAGGGTCTCGCAGACCAGAATTTAAAGCTTTCCTACATGTTTCTGCAGGCATCTAAACCAGCTTCTGAGCCTTCCAATCCATCACACAGCACAGGTAGACAAGCCCCCTGCCTTGGGGGTCCCTTACCATATTCTCAAAACACAATGACTTTGGTTCAGCTGGAACTTGTGATTTTCCAGTAAATACTTCAGAGGCCACACTTTAGCTCCTCTCAGCTATGATGGTTACTCTCCTCAAGCCTTGCCCTGTCCCAGCCTAGATGGCATTTTGGAGGTTGTGAGTGAAGAAAACAGCAGCCACGGGTCTGCCTCAAGTTTGACATTTGGGAAACAAAGGAATTGCTGAATGAGAACTTAAATGAGGATAAGATGCAATAGAAACAGAATTATATCCAGTGTTTACAGAGTACAAATGTTAATTGTGTTTACGTATCGAAAGCTGAAATTAACAACTCAACATTTGAAAAATCTTGCAAGAAAGCCAAACCCTGCTGTTCCAGGCAGTCTGTATTATCCAGCACAAATCTCTCAGAAGCCTTTTTACCTATTCACTCAGTATTTCCAAACCAATTACTAGCTTACAGTTTGCAAAGCAGGCTGACACTTGGGGTTTCAGGCAGGGACTTCCTTCAGTCCCACTACCAATCCAACTATGTTTTAATTTAGTGAAGAGGGAAAGCATATAATTTTTTAGCTCCAGGGAAGCCAGAGGCAATCACAAATATCCCTTGAGCTGAGTCAAATTCTTCAGTTTAAAGAAGCAGCCCATTCTATTGCAATAATTGGACTTTAGTGTCCCTTTCGTTTAAAGAAACAATAGCTGATCTGGAGAGCTGATGGCTTGGACACAGGGCACTTCACCTCTGGGACTTGAGTCACAGACCTGACTGTAATTGGATGAACCCAGAATAGCAAGTGCCTCACTTGCACAAAAATAAATAATAATAATAATAATAATAATAATAATAATGCAGATCAACACACCAGAGATGCCCCCACAGCTTGGTGCTTGTT